>JAOYSI010020737.1:0-35150 GCA_025775065.1 Hiodon alosoides | reverse complement strand
TCCCCAGATCTCAATCCAATCGAGCATCTGTGGGATGTGCTGGACAAACAAGTCCAATCCATGGAGGCCCCACCTCACAACTTACACCACTTAAAGGATCTGTGGCTAATATCTTGGTGCCAGATACCACAGCACACTTTCAGAGGTCTAGAGGAGTCCATGCCTCAATTGGTCAGGGCTGTTTTGGCGGCAAAAGGGGGACCTACAAAATATTAGGCAGGTGGTTGGTGTCTATATATATATATATTGCTTTAAATTCCACAATAAAAATTTATAAAATGGATAAAAAGTAACAGGTTTAGAGTCTTTTCGTTGCTCCTTGTTTTTTAAACATTAACAATTAAAATTTTAATAAATTCAGCCATTTTAGAGAAAACATTTAAAACGTGAACATTGAAAATAAATTTCATGACTAAGTGACTGATACAAAGAAGTATTGTGATGCCCAAAAAAATTAATATGCGCCTCACATAGTGCATCACACATTATGAACTTAACTAAAGCTACTAAACAAATATCCGGGAGTATTTGGAGGCGGTGTGGATGGTTGTGTATAGAGGCTCCTGCAGTCATGGAAACTCACGGACACTGTTATAGCATTCAAATCAATGACGTGCTTTACGCTCCTGTTATTTTGGACCATACTGCTTTACAGATCTCAGTTTTAAAGGCTTTTAATCAGTGCTCTTAGAGAACTTCTTTGGTCCCATGGTTTATGTTATTTGAGGTCACTTTATTCAAAATCAAATCCAAACTTCTGCAGGGTAATCACTCTACCTTCTTTCACTGTTTATGTGGGAGACAAAAACTACCAAGCATGTGTATTTTTTTAAGAGAGGAAATAGCTGTTAGGGGACAATGAAGCAAGGGGGCGGGGAAGGTTGGGTACATGTGTTTGGAATAAAGAGGGTAAGGCCCTTAGTATAAATGCAGGGTATCAATAAAAGTTACCAATGGAAAAAGAAACAAGCCTCTGTCTGCTGAGTCGACTTTTCATGCAACGTCAAGGGAATCCAGTGGGGAATGAAAGGAAATTGCAGTTCAGAGCTAGGATTAAAATGTGTTCCTTCCACATACTTAAAAATTTTTTTTTTTTTTTTGCAGCATTTCAGTAAGTTGCTACAACAGCTGGATAATTCATCCTGTTTAGTTCATGAATTAAGTGTACAAGTTCTTAATTTATCACATATTTAATTGAACATGTGGATCTTTTTATACGTATAATACATTGTATTACCTGAGGTATATATCAACTAAATGAAAAACAGAAAACATAATTCTGTCGGAAAGGGGTAATTGTCAAACTTATTGCTTTTATCTTTCTAAAGCATCTAAAATTGTGCTTTATTTCATTTGTGAAAAACCTCAGACGCAGAAGATTGGCACAGGTAGTTTTCAGAAATTCCACTTATGGGTTTTCGGCAAGGGAGTCTGTAAACTGACAGATAATTAATTGCTTACAGAGCCTCCTGCACTGAGATTGTTGTCCAGTCCTGAGCCCCCCCTTATGTCTTCTTAGTCTTTGGCACACTGCAAGCCTTACTTTAATAAGCGGTTTTGGAAAATGAATGGAGTTAACGGCATAAAAATTTTATCATTTTAATTATACATTGTGTTGTACATTGTCACCAAGCCCTACCTAAATGATAAAATGACAAGACTGAGGCTTAATGGCATTCATTAGCTTTGATTTTCATACAATGGATTTGGAGAGGGCTACTTAAAAAAAAAAATATATATATATATATATATATATATATATATATATATGTATCATAGGCATAGGTCTTCAATAATGAGAAATAAAATATTATAATATACCAAAAGGAAATTTCAGCAAGGAAACTGGATTTGGGATTCGGCCACTCATGACACATGACATGATAACATATTTGTCATTTTATTGGAAAGTATTTGCACATACGTGTACTCTACAGAAACAATAGGCATTTTGTAGCATGTGTAAAACGTGGTAGTAGAAGGGTAATTCATTGTCTTCAGTTTTCTTTGGGGAGAGGAAATTAATTGAACTTGTGCAACTTATTTAGGTTCTTTTTAAAATTAAAATAAAACATTAGAAACAAGCAAAACTAGCTATACTGCAAATTATATACACATACATACACATTGCCCTGACTGTTTGTTCTGAAACACAATCCTTTTTTTAAGACCAATTATGCTTTTTTTGTAGATGCACACGTCATATAATTGCAACTGAACAATCATTTGAAAACAAAACCCAAATGTATACATATGTCATTCATAACAAACAAAACCATCATATATCCTTCTCTCATATTGTCATTTTGTAAAAACTTGAAAATATGTAAAAAAAAAAAAAAAAAAAAGATATTCTAAATACGCTAATTGGACCGCAAACAACAAAGTTCAGGGTGAAATATTCACCTACATTGTTCCTATCACTGTGTTAAAGGACAACAGGGTGCTTTGTACAGTTTGCACATCAACACCAAACATTGCTTACCATTGTTTCAAAGTGATTTGCATCTATATACATCATCTTTATACAACAACTTGATTAGATCTGGCTCAGAATAGTTTAAGACTTCGGTCACCCTGCCATTCAGTATTCATGAAAATTGCCTTCCTGGAAAAAACATACCTATAAGCAAATTTGTACAAAATATTTTTTTAAAGTATGCAGGAAAATCTAAACACATATTTTAGACGTTTTAAATGTATTTATCCATGTGTTGTGGTTTAACCATTTCTTTGATCTCCTTGCAATGCAAAAGACCAGCTTAAGCACACATTATATATCTAGAAAACACTTTTAATACGGTATGTTGAAGTGACATTAAGAGGCTTCATGACAGGAACTCATTCTAGCCCCCCCGCAGTGAAGACTAAATCAATTGAAGATCCATTAAAGTTAAGTTTTTTTTTAAACGATTGATTCACTAAGAACTGCACAGTTAAATACATGAATTGCTTATAATTTTACAACGTCTTGTAATAGATGAATGCTGGAAATATCAAAATATCACTTTCTGTTTTCCCATAAGCACTTCTCTGTAATAGCAAACAAGAAAGACGCTAATAAAAACTGAGATTGAGCCATTACACTGCTGTAGTTAAAGTGATTAATAAACATTGACCTGGGTCTTCAGCAGGGACTCATTCAGCCTTTCCACATTAGTTTTCATCTGTTGTAAAATCAAATGAGCCAGCAGAGAAATAGCCTTAGAATGGCACCTTGTCCTTTGGTTAACTTTAGTATTGATCCGCCATTTGCAACTAAAAAGAATTAAGCTTTTCCAACAGCAACAAACATTCAGTAACGTAAAGCGACTCCATGTGTCTGAAGTGCAGTGCCTTCGTCCACTCCTCCTTAAAAAAATTAAATAAAAAAATGAAAGCCACTATTCTGGCGTTCAAACTTTTAATCATCTTTATGGGTCATTTTTCTAATACTGTTTATGTTTATTTGGGGATTTTAAAGGTTCGTTTTGCATTTGTATTCTATAGTAAAGGCAATTGATATGTGTCATGAATAAGTGGAAGGACTCGTATATTTTAAGTACATTTCTTATATGGCTTAGAAATTGAAACATAAAAATAACCTAAATTTAAAGTCTCCCCCACATTATATTTACAATCCACCAAACCATCGATTCACTTTTTCATTTTCTTTGTGTAAAACAACCGTACTGGGGGGGAAATACCTTAAAAGTGATAGATTTATGTCAATGTAGTTTTTTTTTTTCTTTCTTGGAAAAGCAAAACTAAGAATGATTATAGTGAAGGTAAAAAATAATAATAAAAATACAAACAAATAAAACAAATAATATAGCAGTGAAGGGATATGCAGCAAGTGAGCAAATGGCAGCACGTGAAGGCCACTGATTGGCTGAGCCATGACTGGGGCGGGTGTCATCCCTTTTGTCTTAGAGAGCTCATTCGCTTCCCAGCTCCTTGTGCGGTGAAGGGGGGCTGTCCCGGGTGGGCAACAGGTCGTAATGACAGGGGATGTGGCTGTTCTTTGGTAGGTCGTACGGATCCTGGCCGAAGGGTCCGTTGTTGTTGTTGTTGCCTGGTGTCTGGACGACACTGACAGTGGGTTCTGAAAATAAAAACCGTCACACTGTTAAACTCCATGACGCTTTCATCGATCATTCTAGGTCCTCTTTTTTTGCAGCTCTTTGACTTGAAAACTAGCAGCCCTAAACACGTTAGTCAAATATCCTTATAGGGTTCTCATTGGAGGGTTCGCTTTCAAAGCCATTTCTGAGATACCCAGGAGGCTGCCATTGCATGGTGCAGCTAAATGGGGCATAAACTACGCTCTGCTCCTCACCAACTTCGTAGACGTTTTTGTTGGTGGGGCTGGAGTTGTGGATCTCTGCATAGGGCGGGTCTCGTCGTGCAGGTGACTTCATCTCCACGTAGCCGCACTCGTTGTTTTTGGGTGTTAGAAGGGGCGGGTCCTTGATGGTGGCGTAGGGGTTCTCCGAGCTGTTGAGGGAGCACGAACTGGCATGGTAGGGGGTCCCCTTCACCAGATCTAACGGTGAGCAAAAAGACAAAAGAAATTGGCAGAGGTCGGACATCTTAATCAAACACCCCAAGCATGACATTTAACCAGAGGATTGTAGATACAAAAGTACAAATTACAAATTAAAGTACAAATTAAGGAACATATATTGATATTTGCATTCTGAAATCCAATTACTTTAAAATGATGATAATATAATCATTAGCCTTACCTCTAAGAGATTTTCCCATATACCGTCTGTCAACTCCAAAAGCTCCTATTTGAATAAAATAGCAGAATTTTATTTACCTTCAACAAAGAATTTACTGAGATCATATTGTGCTTTGACAAGAGAACACTGTGTCCCGAATGCTAAGAAAGAAACAATCTGCATGAGATCATTTGCTTTAGTTCCACAACTAATCTATTTTATTTCAGGGTGGCCCGTTGGCTTGGTGGGCAGCATGGGTGCCTTACCTTAGGTCTTGGGTTCGAATCTGGTTCAGATTGGTGTCTATGTGGTGTCTGTAAATTAACATGTATTTCTCCAGATTCTCTGGATTATTTCTACTGTCCAAAGACTAGCAGGTTTGGTTGATTAGAATCTGCTTCAAACTGAAATCCTGCAATCCCTCTGGGAGTCAAATCCTCACACAAGGCTAAAACAGCTGCACACCACAAACTGGGGAAGATCAAATCTCCCCCACCTGAAGGTTGTATAACTGTGTGGATGGATGGTCTATGATGGATGGACTATCATTTCCTGTAAAGACAGCTGCCTCAAATTTCCTGACAAAAGAGAATATCTTTCCAGTTTAAAAAAATAATTTAATACACTGTGAAGAAACTGGTGGTGCTTGATCTCAATGTTATTCTAACCATGACTTTTGTACACAAGCGGCAGATAAGCTATTTCTCCTTTAGTGTTGCATGAATTTTTTTAGTACTTTCACAACATTTATATTAAACAGACGTTTAAAAAGATGAGGCGGTTCACCCGCTTTGAGATAAAGAGCTACATACTTTAGAATTTTCATGCACGTGCCCATCAGGAACGCAAAGTCCCACATGAAAAACGGTATTTTTGTCTTACTTTAAATATTCAGCTCCATTATAGCGTCTTAATTTGGTGGTGCCTCCTTACCCAGTTCATTCAGGCAGCCTCCCTGTTTCCAGTCTGCTGGCAGGGTGCCTGTGTGGTCCAGGGGAAGAGGTACCCGTGTCCGGTGGGCCACGTTCTTCAGGTTCACAAACAGCTGGTTGTTCTTCGCCTGTGAAGAGCAACCAGCACAATTAGGGGGCGCCGCTGTGGGAAAATGCACGCGTTCGCGCCAGTGGCGTTTTATGTGATGGTGGGGAATGCGATCTTGAAACACCGCACCTTCCCATAGGGGATGTTGTTCACGCATGGCGGACTGGTGCACTGGGTCAGGGTGTGGTAACTTGGGTTGGAGAAGTAATTGCTGTTGGGATGGCCTTCGCTGGTCTGTGGAAGTGTATCTGAAAGGCCATAGAGGTAGGCACACTGTTTCAGATTACATTCACCTAGAACTAGTAACCGTCACTTCAGATGCACAACCTCTTCCGACAAAAGAACCAAAACTAAACTAATATTAGTACAGAATTAGTGAATAGTGATAATAATGAGTAGATAGTGATAATAATGAGTGAATAGTGGTAATATTGAGTGGATAGTGATAATAAGGAGTGAATAGTGGTAATAATGAGTGGATAGTGGTAATAATGAGTGAATAGTGGTGATAATGAGTGGACAGTGATAATAATGAATGAATAGTGGTGATAATGAGTGGACAGTGATAATAATGAATGAATTGAGATAATAATGAGTGAATAGTGGTAATAATGAGTGAATAGTGGTGATAATGAGTGGACAGTGATAATAATGAATGAATAGTGATAATAATGAGTGGATAGTGATAATAAGGAGTGAATAGTGGTAATAATGAGTGGATAGTGATAATAAGGAGTGAATAGTGATAATATTGAGTAGA
The DNA here is from genome assembly GCA_025775065.1 of Hiodon alosoides. Taxonomy (NCBI): domain Eukaryota; kingdom Metazoa; phylum Chordata; class Actinopteri; order Hiodontiformes; family Hiodontidae; genus Hiodon; species Hiodon alosoides. The sequence goes on along the minus strand of JAOYSI010020737.1, from coordinate 28,643 downwards.
TAGTGATAATAATGAGTGAATAGTGGTAATATTGAGTGGATAGTGATAATAAGGAGTGAATAGTGGTAATAATGAGTGGATAGTGGTAATATTGAGTGAATAGTGGTAATAATGAGTGGATAGTGGTAATATTGAGTGAATAGTGGTGATAATGACTGGACAGTGATAATAATGAATGAATAGTGGTGATAATGACTGGACAGTGATAATAATGAATGAATAGTGGTGATAATGAGTGGACAGTGATAATAATGAGTGAATAGTGATGATAATGACTGGACAGTGATAATAATGAATGAATAGGGGTGATAATGAGTGGACAGTGATAATAATGAGTGAATAGTGGTGATAATGAGTGGACAGTGATAATAATGAGTGAATAGTGGTGATAATGAGTGAATAGTGGTGATAATGAGTGGACAGTGATAATAATGAGTGAATAGTGGTGATAATGAGTGGACAGTGATAATAATGAGTGAATAGTGATGATAATGACTTTGGGTGGCAGTGCCCACCTGCAGCTGCATAGTCGGTGTTGATGACGCGCATTGCCGGGGTGTAGGAGACTGCCGGCATGGTGGGCTCCTTGCCCTTCTGTTTCTTCCTGTAGACGACGAAGAGCAGCAAGAGGAAGAGGACCAGGAGCACCAGGACAATGATCCCAGCGATGGCGCCGATCTGGTACGAATCGGCCGGGACGGCGGCGCTGGTGAGACTGTTCAGGTTTCCCACGATGACCACGCCGGCTGTGGGGGACAGGTGGTACCAAACAAACGATTCACCAGCCAGTAAACATGTGCCCGGTACGAGGGGTGACTCGGACTGCCATTGCTGCACGGCCCTTTCTCGGAGGGCAATCCTTAAATTAATAAAATTCACAAGCCCACCAATGCTCAAAAACAGGAACAGACAAAATCTTGCACTTTGGCGATAGCTGGGATAGGCGGTTGCCCTCACCTTGGTCGCACCTGACACCTTTCCAGCCGGGGTTACAGTAGCAAGTTCCTGTCATGTGGTCACAAGTGGAGTTGTTCAAGCAGTCGCACACCTGCCGACAGCCATAGCCATAGGAGCCGGGGGGACACTCTAGAAAACCCAACACAAACCAGGTGAGCAGGAGAGCACCCCTTTGGAACGGGGTCGTGAAATACCACAAAAAACGGTCAAAAGGACACGCTCTGCATGTGTTTGCGAGCATGAATTGTGTTTTAAATCTCCTTTAAAGGCAAGGAATCTATTAATGAGCAGCAAGTGGTATAGTTGTGCAGGTATGACGTACCAGGTTAACCCTGAGAGACACTGTTGATGTCCCCTTGAAGGTTAAATCCCCTCAGTGAATTTTCAGCTGTATAAATGTAAAAGTGTAAAAGCTAAAGCTGTTGCTTAACTCTTAACACTTAGACAAGAATTCGGCTCTGGAAACGGGCGGCGTCATCCAGAGTCTTTACTGCGTCTCTGTAACTCGTGTCTGTCCCTGTGTCTGATTACCCATGAGCCCCCGGTGTGCACTCACTCTGTTCGCAGTGTCTGCCCATGAATCCAGTCCGGCAGGTGCACTGGCCAGAGATGTGGTCACAGTCCGCCCCATTTTGACACTGGCAGGTCTGAGCGCAGTCCTTCCCGTAGTAGCCCAGCGGACAGCCTGAAAGGCACCAGCACAGGTGTCCTTACGCAGTCTCTCACTCGTGCTTTGATTACAGACCGTTCATTCTGAGACACCGCTCAGGGAGCAATAAAAAAATGGGGAAACAAATGATGAACATTGGATGGGAGGGGGGGGGAAATGCAGAAGGAGAGAAAAGGGATTGAGGAGGGGCGTGGATTGGTTTTCCACCCCCCTGGCGACTCACGCTGTGTGCAGTAGAGGCCCGTCCAGCCTGGGGTGCACTTGCACTCCCCGTCGTAGGCGCTGCAGAAGGCCCCGTTGTGGCAGTTGCAGGTGTGGATGCAGTTGGGTCCCCACTGCCCTGGCGGACAAGCTGGAAGACAGGGGACGCATCTTAGATACCCGTATCCACGGTAAGACCCAGTTTGTACACACAGCACAAAGCAGTTTTGAGCGGTGAAAACCCTATCAACATTGTAGGAGCACCAATCCCAGAAATGTGTCACCAGTTCTTAGATGTATATCCTTCTGTTTACAGAATCAGAATAGTTTAACCATAATTACACACACTTATAGTTATTTTTTTAAGTATATAAGTATACTTATATATAATCATAATGTATTACCATATGTCTCCCATACAGTGCATAAAGAAAATAATAATATAATACAAAAAAAAAGTTTTTAAATTTTACATTCTTAAGTTAAACTAAGAAATCGTATCCCCAAACGTTTACAGCACTGTTTTGCAGAGGCAGGCTTTGTGCAATATTGTTAAAAACACCAGCAGAGGGCAGCAAAAAGATATTCTTACTCTAATTTGCCATTACTAGCTGGCAGTGAATGCAAAATTGTGCCTATTATCATAATAAAAAAGATTACGTTGCTAAATACTTAATATCACCTAAATCTAAAAAAAAAAAAAAATGGAATTAGTTTGTAGCAGTCAGAAACTCTTATTTATCGCTCATGAAATGTGTGGATGGAAAAATGAATTTAAAGCATGTTCCACACATGGGCCAACATGTACTCCAGTTTACTCTACCCCTGACAAACGCCCCGGGTCAGTGTGTGGAGTAAACTGTGCAGGGATTCAGGTTGGAAGCATGTTGTCGCCGCACCAAATGTCCCGGGGCAAAATCAGGCTTTGACAAGCAGCCCACCACATATCTCACAGTATGCAATCAACAAAAAGTCAAATGTGGGTTTATGTTGAATGTGTTTAGTGGTATTGCATCATCAAAGTTGTCTTGTCTAAGCCTGTAATGTTCTCCTCTCAGGGACACTCACGCTGGGAACAGTCACTGCCGATCCACCCCGGGTAACACTGGCAGGACCCATCAATGGGGTTGCAGGTGCCATTGTTGGTGCAGGTGCATGCCCCGGCGCAGTTCTTCCCAAACCTGCCGCTGGGACACACTGCCAAGAGGTAACACACAAAACAAGACTATGAGACTTAACAACCCCAAACATCCTGGACTCAACCGCATCACTTTTCATGTGTGGGTTTCGTGTGTGCCGTCCCAGAATCAAACTCTACCATGCGAGGCACACAGCTTTCCCCCAACAGGAGACCCCACTGAGCTGAAGGCTCCACCCCCCCAGTCACCTTCGTTGCAGAGGGCTCCCTTGAAGCCTGGCAGGCAGTCACACTGGCCAGTGATGTGGTGGCAGGGCCCGTTGCTATGGGCGCACTGTGGACAAGCCTGGCTGCAGCGGTGGCCGAAGTACCCAGGTGAACAGACTGTAAGAGAACAGGATTGGTGCCAGTCAGGTGATTTGGCCAATGAGGCTTTTGTATTTTAGGAGGCTTTTGAGACATACACATATAATATTTAAAGACCTGAATCAATATTATTCACACTAATGAAAAACTGAATTAATTGAAAGGAACTGTCAAAAAAGATCTGACTTCGGCAATTAGTCATTCTAGCTTGCTTGATTTCCACAGAGTACTGTGGAATGTTTTTGGTGCCATTTATTCTTTAAGTCACCCCAATGTGTTTGTGTGCCTGCAGAGTCAACCAAAAGTACAGAAAATATATACTTACAAAAATAATGATCTCATTATTACTTATTTACGATTGTTATCCTATTTAATTACAATTATTACAATTTACTTAATATCTCCGCATAGCGTTTCATTACCTTTTCCACGTTTTATTGAAATTTCATGCACCAAAACAGCCCACTTTGACATCCAAACCACAAGGAAATTTGAATTAACTCAGCTTTTGTTGCTGGTCTCTACAACATACCACCGTAGCAGAGAACCAAATGAACTGTAACACCGCTGCTCCCTGCTGGCTGCACGTGAGGTAAACGAGAGAGGAGAAGCCCTAGGCGTGATGCCGTGGAATTGGACAGAGGGCCGGATGAGATACTTACTGCGCTGGCAGGTGGTGCCTCGGTAACCAGGGGCACACTCACACGTGCCCTCGTCGGGTGAGCAGGACGCCCCGTTTTTGCAGTTGCAGGAGAGTGAGCAGTTGGGCCCCCAGCGGCCCTCGGCACACACACTGTCACAGTGAATCCCTGCAGAAAAAAAGCCACCAGTCAGTTTAAAGTAATTTGCTTTGGGTCAGGTTATGAGAGATGTTTTTGTTTCCCCGGTGGGAGAGAGTTTAATTCTCTCAGTGCATTTCACATTTGTGTTTGTCTACTGCACTATTATTTACTGACAGGGTGAAATTGAAGGAATGCGTTTTGAGCTGCTACAGGAAGTTGAGAGGCATGAAAGCCAGACGAAAATCTCTGCCAAGTACAACCAGACACCCGCTGTCTCTCTTGATGGAGACCCAGAGCGGACAGTCCATCGTCTGAAAAGAAAAGTGATCAACCTGTGCCATCCCAAACTTGTCCCAAATGAGGCTCACAACCTGGTGTGACGTCACCTCTTCTGATCTCCTCTAAAAAGGACTACAGGCTTAAAAATACTGCCTGCAGGTTCTGGAGGTTTATGCAGTGCCCGCGCCACGACGGCCCCAATACACCTCGCACGCCCTTGCATTCTACATGCCCACATTGTAGGTGTCCGTGGTGATTGCTTCTAACAGCGGCAGACCTAAGTGTAAATAGGTGGGTTTGCTTCAGAAGGAGCAGTTTCTGAGGGCACCATTTTGGCCTGGTAACTTGCCTACTGCGCCATTGCTTCGATTCCACCTGCTGTTTAGTCAGTGCTGAAGTGGACGGGCCACAGGGGAAGGTGGGTGTTATTGGGTCAGGCACAGCTGACATCAGAGGAGCTGGGGCAGCACACGCTACTCTAACTTTTATTACAGTTCGGCGACGGAGGCCTGCTGCCATCGAAAAAGATTGTAGATCCTGACCTGGGATCTGTGTATCCTCCTTCTGCGCCTAGGCAGGGGGGGGAGAGGAGGAAGAGCACGAAGCAGAGGTGGAAGAGTTTCTCCGTGCGGAGGCAGCAAGGCAGCGGCACCCTCCATTCCCTAGATAGTCCCTTGGGACGTCAATGGAGCAGTCGATCCTTTTACACTTCCTGGGATGTTCCCTAGAGCGCCTACCAGAGCGCAGGCACTGTATTCACGTTTGTAGTCATCACTGTTTTCACGTCTGTAGTCATCACTATATTCACGTTTGTAGTCATTACTGTATTCGCGTTTGTAGTCATCACTATATTCACGTTTGTAGTCATTACTGTATTTGTGTTTGTATTCATCACTATATTCACGTTTGTAGTCATTACTGTATTCACATTTGTAGTCATCACTGTATTCACATTTGTAGTCATTACTGTATTCACGTTTGTAGTCATCACTGTTTTCACATTTGTATCCATCTCTGTATTCACTTTTGTAGTTATCACTGTATTCATGTTTGTACTAATCACTGTATCCACATTTTCCTGGAGGGAAACGGTAAACCTTGTGTTTTAACTGATTAGATTTTAGCAGCAAAAAAAGATTATCAAGAGACCTTACAAAAGATCTGTAAGAGAGCGGGTGTCATGGCCGCTGTGCTTCTGTGAGATCAGGGATACACAGCATCAGACACGCTCTTGTGAGATTTGGCATATCTGCTCAGAGATTCTGGGTTCTTCAGGGAAATAACCCATTAGTGATGGTTCATATTTCACATTTGAAAGGGAAACAACATTCTAACATAACTTTTTTCTTGTAGATGACATATCTTTGTCAGGATTTACCAGTGTATGTTTCTAACTGTTGGGTTTCAAAACTCATAAATGACTTTTAACAGCTGACTTTTAACCGTTCATTTTTTAAACTTTTAACTCACATCCTACTATTAAAAAGGCTAATGCAATACTCTTATCAAGTTTTGTTTTATGTGTGATTTCTTTCCAAATAAAAGTCTGAGAGAAGTGACTAATGTAATTGAATTTGCTCCCAGACATTTGACAGCGAGTAAACAGCTTGTATTGTCCTCATAGTCTTTCATCAGTGTGAAATGGTATATAAGAATAAAAAAGGAAAAAATTATTAGCATTTCAAGGACGGTGAGAATATCATAAAAACAATACGTTTTCGGTCACCAGACCCAAAAAACACAGGCAAACTATCCAAAACAACAAAAAACTAAGTTTCCAATAAACTGTATGAAAAGAGTCAGAGTTTCAGACTATAACAAAAAAAACAATACGTTTTCTTCGGTCACCAGACCCAAAAAACACAGACAAACTACCCAAAACAACAAAAAACTAAGTTTCTAATATACTGTATGAAAAGAGTGAGTTTCAGACTATGACAAAGTATTCATAGAGATGATAAAAGAATATCTTCAGACAGTCTGGACACTGAAACCTTTGGGGGCAGGGAAGACAGTTTCAATGTGGAGATTAGACACTATTGAAAGCGCTTTGTATTACTCAATTACACTTTGCCATTGAGCCATGGGAACAAAGCAGGGATGACTCATAACAAGGTTTCTGAGAACAGCTCTTGCTTTCATATTTGGCCTATTTTAGTGTTTGAAATGGCAATCCTCATACTGTCAATCCCTCAACCAAAAACAATCTGGGGTTCACATGTACAATAAAACCATATAATTTTTTGCCTGATGTTACTTAATAGTAGTTATAATAGCAGTTTCTTTCCGCGGGCTGTTTGGCGTTCTGTGGGCGATAAGCAACATTGTGATAGAGCCCTCTGCCAAGGCACGGGACAAAGGGCTCTTTGAAAGGCTGCACAGGTTGCTAGGCAATGGCAGAATGCTGGCGATAAAACTCTGGTTAAGTAGCTCTAAAGAAATGCCTCAGTGTTTCAAGGCTTCTCTCGTCGCGCAACGCCATCAATATTCCATCTGCGTCTGGCCTGGAGGAGTAGGAACTGTCCTGCGCATCTCAGCCTGCCTCCCCCCAAAAAGAAACTGCTTCCAAAATCAAAGCAGTCTTCAGGAATGACAGAATTGTGCCATGATTTGTTCACTCGAGAAGATGACTTTAAAACCAACTTGGTTTTAAATAAAGGCCGCATGACATGGTGGGATATGAAGAACATCAACAGCCCAGTTGGTCTTAAAACAAACTGATTTTTAAACAGTCAAGTTACTTGCACACAATTTAAAAATAAAACTGGGAAATGGGACACTCCAATGTTAAGGAATGCAGCATTTCGCCTCTGTCCTTGGAAAATCTTGTATCGCAATTGTTTTGTGGCTTTTACACAGCTAATTACGCATGTTATCATGCTAATATATCACACAGGCCCATTTTATGTACTATTTCGGTCGGAAGTAAAACTTCCAACTAGCACTTAATTACTTGGATGATTGGAGCAATAAATTAGGTTAATAATTTCTTATAAAAGGATACATCTTTGCCCCCCTTTTATTAAGATTGAAACCATTTAGGCTAGAATGAGCACTATATAAGTCAGTTCTATCCCTTAGGTTAAGAGTGACAGTGTACCACTGAGTAACTTACCACTCATAGGTTGAACAGACAACTGATGTCTGTTCTGCAGACAACTCATGCAGAAAGTCTTATAAAGCCAGAATGCTCAAAATGCTGGTTCGACATGTTTCAATACTGCTCCAGTCAAATGTATTTTGCATGCAGACCAAGGTGACAGGGACACTTTACAATCCATACAATCTATACCTTATAATAATAATAATTAAACTGGTAGGGAGCCTTAAGTGTGAAAATTGAGGAGTACTAATACATACAGTGGGTTAAGTCATCACGAAAAAATGTATCTCCCAGGACTCGGAAAACATTCTTTAGGTTCTGTAATTATGCCTGAAAGAAAAAGCTTAATAATATCTACATAAGGCTCCCTGAAGACAAGATTAGGAGAGTTCACCAGACATTGCTTTGGGTGGCATCTGTGTGGACTACTGCGGAGAATCTGATACAATCGGATAGCGCAAAAGTCCACTTCCTGTGTGAAGTGTGCACTTTTTACTCAGCCACTCTTGTTCCCGGAGACCTGAGATACACAGGGTCTTGTTATAAAGTCGTGTTTCTACAGCTGTGTTTTTCTTGCGTATGCTAACTGTACTTATATGGACTAACCATCTAACAAAATATAGCACCATTAAACGCTGATTTGCATTTGTGTGATGGTTCTGGCATGACACGGCTAATTACTCTTGCATGCATGAGGGTCAAGGCAGGATTTGCCAATCTTAACACGGCTGATTTAAGTACTTTTCAATACTGTTTTTTTTTGTGCCTGGGTGGTGAATTTTGTGGGATCCCCAAGGACCAGTTCTAGAGACCTCCGAGAGTAAAGTAGTGTGTATGTGCCTAGTGCAGTCTGTTTGTGAGGTTAATCCATGTTACGGCTAAAAGGTGAGGATAGAGGGTGTTTTTGCTCTGATGGCAGTGGGGGCTGACTCACCTGTCCAACCAGCCAGGCATCGGCAGTACCCGGTGGCAGGGTGACACCCGTCCGCGTGGCTGCAATCACAGCGCTCCCGGCAGTCCATCCCATAGGTGCCGTCCTGGAACCAATGGCAGAGGTCAGCGTTCAGTAGGATAGGCTGGGATTCCATCTCACTTCAAACATTTCTGTTCTGCTCCCGCCTGATCCAAGTAATGTCTTATACAAGGTCACTGTTATTATTGTTCCATATTATTATAGAATAGTTAATTGAATCTAGCTCCTATCTAAAAAATATAATCCACTGGACCATAACCACTGGATCAGTTTGATTAGCCCATATAACTTCTCATGTGACCTACTTAGTAAGAAAGCTCCTTATTCAATTCATTTTAACTCACCAGTCGTGCTTAAGAGGAATTCCCTATATGATTATTGTAGCATTTAACGTTAAACACAAATTTCACTTGTAGGCTTGCCTGTTTTAAGTTATTCAGGAATTTTAGGAATTCTGGTCTATAATGTTCATTTCAAATTTGGTCTCCATCATTTCAGTTATTTCTTTATTCGTCTAATTTTGGGAATTATCATGTCACAAATGATGCACTTTGGCTTTTCAATATTTGGGTCTGAAAAAACTTTTGTTCTCTGACTTTCTAATCCTAAAGCCTTTAGACAGAAACAGATTAACTGAGTAATTAAGCACAGCTAAGGATCAAAGCAATATTGACTGTTGCTAATCTGAACATGCATGTGATTGTTTCATATTAAACAATGGCTTCTTTATAGTACGGGGGGGTGGGGGGGGGGGGTTATGGCATGGATGGACCAGAATGGCGCTCGTGCCGGGCCCGTACCTGGCAGTGCAGGTCGCACTTCTCTCCCTTCCACCCCGGTGCACAGGTGCACAGGCCGTTGAGGGCGTCGCAGGCCCCACCGTTGCCACACCTGCAGGTGACATTGCAGCCCAGGCCCCAGGTGCCACTCGGGCAGTTGATGGAGCATTCAACGCCGTGCCAACCTGAGGATTGAAAACCCACATCTGTCCAGGACTCTGGGCTGTAACGCACTGGCACAGATCAGGATCCTAGGCAGCGAGCATGCAGGCACGCTCACACACAAATCCTCAATGTAGAGAAATCATTTAAATGTAAAACATAATATCTCGTTTGTGAAATATTTCGCCAAGAAGGATTTTAATTTGAATTTAGAATTAAAAATATCTAAATTTCTCTTTTTCATGATTGGAGGGACAAGTAAAAGCTCTGTTTATATTAGTATAACACAAATGTTCTCCAATCAATATAGAAGACAGAATTCTATAGCTTCAACCACAGCAAAAGGAAACACAACTACAACTATTCCTTTCCATTTTAAAAGCATTGCTTGGCAGAATGATTTTAATAGGGGAAGCCTGCCTAACATGCCTTCCTTGTTAAACAAGCGGAGCATAAGCGGGTCTGGTGCCGGCGGCATACCTGCCCTGCAGGTGCAGGACCCATCAACAGGCGAGCAGGAGGCAGCATTTTTGCAGCTGCAGGTGGAGGAGCAGTTGACGCCGTGGGTCCCGGACGGGCAGGGCGTAGAGCAGTCGGGACCCTGGAGGACACATTGCGAATGCTAGTGTTACAACGGTGCTCAACATTACTCCGAATGTGCTTTCATTCAAAGTGCCTAACTGTTCTGAATTGAGTAGAGATCCGACAGAGTGGACAATATGCATTAGCGATGAACAGCACTTCAACAGGAGATCATCATGCATAAATAGCTGTTAGCTCTAATGACCTCACTTGTATTAAGTGGTTAAAGTGAACCTGGCTTTCTTCAATAAGTATCCAGCTGTATAATTGGACAAATGTAGAAATGTATGCTGCATAAGTGGCTGTGGAGAAAAACAGCTGCTAAGCAACTAATAATGTAATATGATTATGATACCACTGACTGAAGGCAGTTACTACTGTTAGTGGTAATAGCACTCAGTGGCCAGTCGGTCCTGTCCGCTCACCTTAAACCCGGGGGCACAGATACACTCCCCTGTTACACTGTGGCAATCAGCCCCGTTCTGGCACTGGCACACCTGCTGGCAGAACTCCCCGAAGAACCCGGGAGCGCAGGTCTCGTTGCAGTAGAGCCCCGACCAGCCTGGCAGGCAGGAGCACTCCCCAGACATGGGATGGCAGCTGGGGGACGGAAAACGAGGGGACACGTTCAAGTCATTTCAGGTCATCTGCCTCAGAGGGCCTTATTTACTGTTTCTGTTGTGCTGAGCCCCACACAAGTGGATATCGCCGTGATAAATGCTCTATACCGATCTATTTCTCTCACATACACTCAAATAAACACACATGCTATATTGTCCCACATTTGATGCCGTCAAGAAAACTAGAAATACTAGAAAAATGACATAGAGTGGGCTCATTAATGAATTTAACCAAAAAGCTCAAAATGTTTCTGATTTTGCTTTAGATATCTGTGTTGGATTATTTTTGTTTGTTTTCTTGGCTAACATATTTCAGACATATGCTGTTTTAGAAATGGGAAACTATAGCAATCCCTCAAAGTGACATATCTGGACAGCTTGGAACAGTGCAGGGTGTGATTGCCAGCCCAGCTCTAAACAGTCAGTGGAAGGCAACGGTCAACACCTTATTCATTTATAAGAAACATATTTCTGGAACGAGATTTCGAGACTGATAGGCAACAGAAAAGAGCTTGGCTTAAATCAAAACAAATCAGATGTGGTTAAATGAATTTTTGCTTTGCTCGTACAAATACAACTCTTACGCGCATTCTGCAGTTACTGATATAAATCAGTCGTGTGAAAGCAATTCTTTCAGTCCTTTAGACACTTTAGACAGATCCAAAATCAAACAGGGGAAAACTGAGAAGATGTATGAAAAAAATAAAGTTATGAAGTTATGAAGGTATTTTCTTCCAGCATTTCACAAACCTCACAATTAATCTCAGCGCTGACTTGAATGGAGATGGTGCTGGCATCATCCCTACAAATATACATACACTCTTCTGAATCAATCACTTCTACTTTTTTGGACTGTATAGCAGTGTCGACAAACAAAGTAAAGCCACAAGTCGGGTCCTACCACCACTCTCACTTCCATTTAAAACACAATCCATTGTGTAACCCACTTAATACCCTATGTCTACCAGGTTGGGTTCTCGTGCAATACAACCCTGAATTGGATAAAGGAAAAGGAAAATCAAAGATTGAAGCCCAAGGAATATTACCTGTGACTATTAACCAACTAAGAAAAGTAGTTGATTGCAGATAAAAAGATTGCTATTTTTGAGCAATATAAATCTTCTGGAGGTTTGTCTAAATTCAGTGAAAGTCAGGGGGCGGGAGTCAAAGTGACAGACAGGAGAGGGGTTTAATGAGCATGTGTCAAAACGGCCCGGCTGGTGCCCGGGGGTGGGGCAGCTGCCTCCACCTGAAACAGCAGTCCCATTGAAGCAGAGTGTTGCAGCTGTCCAGATATGTAACACATGCCTATGTCAGCTGCGCCGCCCTGTCTGATCCTTAGGGCACAGCACAATAGCCTGCTATCCAAACTCAACGCCCAATAACCGCAGACACAAACCAGAGTGTCTCCATCCAGGTGACATGCCCTGTCATACAGCCTCACTCACTCTCAGAGACATGTAACAGTAATCATCATCAATCAGAGCCCCATAATTTTACCTGTATAATTGAAGTATACTTCATTAACCATCCAATACATGTTCATGTAATTCATTAAAAAAACGCTGTTGCTCGAAGTGCTAGCATATTCTCAGTAAAGTTATTGGTATTTTCACACTTTGTTTTTAGTTTCAGGAACTTTCAGGAACTATTTTTTTTTTTCATTTCTTGGGGGGTTTTTGCCACCACACCCTGGAATTTTTTAAAACTTTTTAGTGTGTTTCTCCTTTTCTGTTTTCTTTGCATCATGTTTTTTCTTTACTTTATTTTAATAGACTATATAGATATATATATATATAGCATTAGGAATTTTACAAAATCTCCCATAATTCATCCCTTGTAAAATTAGATGCTGACAGACCATTTGTGGTCATCTTTCAAGACCGCATGCAATCACGTTGTTCTAAACCTACCAACATCTGGAGTGAACCATCTGGAGTGAAACTCAGCATGGCACCCTTGTGTCTCTCTGAATTCTGTCATTAGAGCTATATATTTACAAACATCATGCTAAACCTTGCTTCAGTGGCAGAGATAAATAGCTGGTACATAATAATATGAAGTAGAATTATATATATACACAGATAGGTTTCTTGATCTTTAGAAAGAAAAGACCTTGTATACAATAAGAGTCAAAATAGACAAAAGATTAAACATTACAAATCAAGTAATGATCTAAAACAATGAAGACATATGCCCTGCGCGACCTGGGGGATAGCAGAGGGGCACTTAGACATTGTTCCTGATATTAATTAGTCAGCGGGCAGATAACAGCAAACCATGTCAATCTAAACATCAAAAGGCATTGTTTGGTATCAGAGCGAGAGGCAGATCAGCTTAGTTACATTCGCTTTTACATTCACTTCCTCAAAATTTTACGTCACTGTGCCAAATGCCTTGGCAACACGCAATAACGTCTACCATGCCTATAAAGTCACCCTTGAATGTACAGTCATGACTTTTCCTGCCATGGCTGCAGCCAACAGGGTTGGAGTCGGGCGAAAGAGGCGCACCTGTGAGTGTTGCGGGCGTGGCAGGGGCACTTCCTGTCGCACTTGAGGCCGTAGACCCCCTCGGCACAGAGTCGCACCTCACAGAGCTCCCCAGCGTAGCCCGGCTCGCACTGGCACGCCCCGCTGATGTGGTAGCATTTGGCGCCGTTCTCGCAGCGGCACGCCTGGCTACAGGCCACGCCGAAGGTGCCCACTGGGCATTCATCCTGGCACCTGCGGGGGGGAAACAGCACTTTTTTGTACTGTGACCAAAAGAACAATTATAGAGTACCAGTCATTCATTAAACTGCATTTTTTACTACAGTGTTTAAAATCCCACCCTAAATGTGTACAAGTGCGAGTGCAGGAAAGACAGGAGATTACCTCAGTTTGGAGCAAACTTGCCGGTTTGAAACCAAACGCCAGTGACTCTCTGATCACAGATACTAAAACACTTCATCTCTCGAATTGTACGTTGTGTTACAACAAGACGTAATAAGAGTGTACTGAAATAGCAGATGGCGAGTGACTAACTGTTAAAGAGGTAGACGGAGCGGAGTGGACTAGTGAGGTGCTCGGCTGGTGGCTTGGGCCTAACTTGACACTGCAGATGAAGTGGTTACACTGGCATATGCTGTAGCGGTAATTAAAGAAGCTGTCTCGGTTTCACATCATAGTGGTGGAAATGAATGGCAAAACAGTATTTATTTGGCTTAACACAGGGTACGCTAGTGATATAAACTTTACCTATTTATAGAGTCAGTAATGTATTTAACTCTTATTTGTTTGGCCCTTGTTCGAGAGTACAGCATTACCATCTCACCAACAACATGAGCCCAAACCCCCTCGACTTTTACAATTTTTTAATAACCTCTACTCCACACTGCCTTGCTCTGAAAATACCATATTTCTTCATATTTAAAGTGTAATTATATTCCTTGATTAGTGGTTTTGTTTAAATCTTAATGTAGAAATTCCGTACATAACAAATGATCAGTACTTTTGCCATAAACGTCAGAGGAAATTTTATCAGTACATGTTGCTTACTACAACAAGAAGGCTTTGTAAAAATTCTTGATAAAAAAAGTATAGGTTACTACTTTGCTCAAGCATCTCTTTAACGTTCCTCAAACACTTCTTGCGCACTTGCACACTTCTTGCGCACTTGCACACTTCTTGGGACTAAGAGACCCCTGCATGCCTTTACAGCCTGTTGAAAGGCCATTCTCTCCGAGGGCCATGTAAACAACTCTCTGCTCTCACAGTCTGGGGGGCCTGCTATGGGCCAAATGTGCTCCATTAGGAAATTGGCTCATTATGACTAATACGCTGCCAGGTCCTGGTACCACAAAGATATGTTAATCGTTATCATTTGTCTGCCGAGCAGATACGTGTGACCCAGGGAAGTAAGTTTTTGAACATGAAACAGATGGGCTGTTGTCAGAAGTAACGTGGTGTATCCTACTTGAAGGTACTCCTTCAATGGATGTGCACACTGTTTCAGGCCTTCATCACACCTTTAAAATGCAGCCTTCTGACTTTACCTGGGTACTTGCTGCTACACATTTATGAATATAAAACAGACTGAAACAAAAGGTGTTCCCCTTAACTGGTCAAATGTTATTGATTTAATAAAAAACTTGTTCACTGAATTGAGCCCTAGTTTAAGATAATTTTAGTCAAACGATCTTACGGAGTTACCGTATTAAGTGTCATGATTTTCAAGCAGTGAAACAAATGCCGCGTGTCTAGTTCTACGAAATCTTCTGGCTTGTGCTTGTTCTTAGAATCTTCTGACGATTCTTTAACGCACTATAACGCGTTATTCTATAACGCACTACTTTGGCGTATACCATTGTTGGTGAAACACTGCTCTGCCCCCATCACAGCTGTATTGACCAGGTATGTTAAACTTATCCAATTTCTTCAGTTTATGCGCTCCCCAAGCCCCACTGCACAAGCCTTGCCTTGACTGTTTTCCAGCCCAGAGGGTGTGGTGAAGCACAGCAGCTTGGTTCCCCCAATGGCAGCCATGACGTCTGGCTTCCCAAAAGCCCTTATTAACTCATAAAAATGCACTTGTATTGCTATTCCTGTAGGTTCACTGGCTGGCTAAGTATATGGTGCGCTCTCTCTGATACTGTACTGTAATTACGGGCTCATTCTCCCGAACCCAGCCATGCTCAAATCCCATCATGCTGCTCCTCGGTCTCCGTCGGGAGTCACTGATCTGTAGCTTGGTTCTAAACATCACTGCTTCTACTTTTCAAAAGTACTCTGCCTTTTTGCTCCTTAAATTTGCCCATTTTAACTGATCTTTTTTGGCAAACATTTAAAAAATGATACTATGAAAACATCTGAAAGTAGAAGAACCTTGTTAGATGTTGACTGCATAACTGCGTATTTACATGAATCAACATCAGAAAAATCTTTCTGAATTTAATGACTGCACAATCATCTTTGATTGGTTCTGAAAGCAACAATGAGATAATGTTCATAGGAAGTCTTTTCATTGGAATTTATGAAAAAGTCTAAGAACAGCAGATTTAACTTGACGTATCAGAAAAGGTAACACATAAACAACCAATACCATGTACAGTAGAAAATTAATCCTGATGAAAACTTGATTGATGTGTCCTCCCACAAAAACGTCCAGTACCAGCTCACAGATTAAAATTAGCGATTTAATTCTTCTCTCTGTTATTTTTTCAATAAAGTGCGTCTTGGATATTTTTCATGCAAAAACAAATGTTAGAGCAGCCCTTCCATTACCAAACTGAGACTGCGTCATTGGCTAAGAGCAGCCCTTCCGTTGCGATGTGAGACCTCGTCATTGGCTAAGAGCAGCCCTTCCGTTGTGAATGTGAGACCTCGTCATTGGCTAAGAGCAGCCCTTCAGAACGCCTGATCTAAAAGGTTCTTGTGGAGCCCGCAGGTTCCCCAGAGCATTCCAGTCTCCCGCTGGCTGGTGAACAGCAGACAACCCACCAGCTACGAGGAACGCATCCTCTGGCTGGGGCCTGGACCTGCTCCATGCTTTGGTGGTCAGATTCTCACCCCAAGATACTTCCACACATTTCCTCTTCCTCTTCTAGACTGCTTACAGCTGTTATTTGGGCACTGCAGATGAGGGGATGGGTAGACATCCCTGTTATCCCTGGCTTTCAATGCATTACTAACATTGGTAATTACTGTAAATTAAATGTTCACAGAAACCTGGTGGTACTCATGCGTCGGTCATTTTTTTAGAACATTGAGCTGTTAATGAAGGGGGGAAAAACAAACAGCATATAGGTAGTCATAAAACGGCTGGCCCTCATACTATTTATTAACTTATTGTCTTGAGGATATTTAATAATTCCATTATGGATAGCTGAACAGGAAATCTGGAAATGCCATAAACATTAATTGTGTTCAGGTGGCGGGAGATAGCACTCTGGAAGAGTAAGTTCACCAGCAGGGGGTTGTCTGATGACGGTTCAACCGTTCTCTATCCTCAGCGACGAAGGCTTCAGATTGGTCTAGCCTTGGACTACTCAACCCAGCAGTGTCCCACACAAGCAATCAGATGTGGGAATAGACAACAACGTTCTAATTTGGATCAGGGGCTCCTCCTCATGCTGTGTTTACAGTGCCGCTCTCCATTCATTCCCAAATGACAGGACTGTGGCCCAAAACTAAAGAGGTTGGGGGTAGTGGAGTCAGCAGCAGAGTGGTTTCTAAGGCTGGGACACAGATTTTTCCCGACAATTCAGAAAAATGCAACCTAGGAAAAAATGAATGGAGATGAATTGAAAAGAAAGAACCCCCCTTGTGGACCATGGTCCACGTTTGAATCTTGCTGTCAAATGAGGATTGTCATTATTCACAATGGTTTCCTTCCAGTTGTCCATTCATGAACAGGAAGAGGGTCTCCTCCTGACTCAATTCAAACCTTTGTTTAAGTTTGCAAACATTTGCCTCGCTCCAGTTGGTGTTTGTAATAGTGTAGTTCCTCATATCTCCTCAATGCGCAAGGAGCACTGTAACGGCCACTACATCCCAGAGGTGGCCAAAGCAAGCGCTGTTTATAAAGCGGAAGCATATATGGGATTAAAATCCGTGACATGACTGCTCATCTGGAAATTCTGTCATGTTTATCATGGTACCTCTCTATAAATATTTCCTGATAACCATTATAGTGCTGACTGCGGAACAAAGATGAGCGTGAGGGACAGAGGCACGAGGACCTCCCTTTGTGCTAATGTACCAAGGAACCTGGATTCCCTTCGATGCCAAAAACTACTAAAATTAATGTGAGATGGCATCACCAGCGCAGCCTCTGAATTCCCAACACAGAGAGAACCAGATCCCTGTTACAGCTGGGGAAGATGCACACATTTTTCCTAATAACAAAGAACCTAATGCTACAAAAAAGACTTTTAGTTTACAGATAAGACAAATGCATTTTTACATAGTTCCTTTTAAATACTACAGACAGTTAAGGGAACTGGAGAAAAGGGTGATGACCGCGTGGGTATGTTGGACAATATTCTGGTTATTATTTACAGCCCCAATTAAGAACAGTTGGCTTGACGGTTTAATTACTGTTTGCTCATCCTTCCCCCAGTGACCTTGTTGTTGATTCAGAGGAAATCGATGGCCTGGTCTGGTTTTCACTTTAGTATGTTTGGCCAGTTCCACTAAAGGAATTTGGCCACAGGCCAGCAGTGCCTTGCTTTTCATGATATGGTCATTACTAAATCTCAACCACACACACTATTATTATTATTATTATTATTATTATTATTATTATTATTATTGTTGTTGTTGTTATTGTTATTATGTTTAGTGTTTAGCTTTGGGGCTTTTCTGTTGAAGTTGTAATCATATCACCCCATTTACTTAGCTGATTATTTAAACAATCCGTTTTATATGTTACCCATAACTTTCCCAGGGAGCCATGTACCTAGATGTTACTCGGAGACCCAAATTAAGTTTACTGATATAAGCTCTGAGAAAACGCACAGCTCTAGACAACACGATTCTTCCCAGGGCCCTTAGCGGTTCCACGCGATGCGACCGAACCGCGGCTGTGGCCATGAGTCAGGCCGAGAAATGCGGCCCGCCCAGCCCGGCTCAGCCCAGCCCAGCCCTGCCCAGCCCTGCCCAGCCCTGCCCAGCCCTGCCCAGCCCAGCCCGGCCCAGCCCAGCCCAGCCCAGCCCGGTTCAACCCCCTTTCCCATGGTGCCACGTGTCCCTGTGGAGAAAGAGTCCCAGCCCAGGCCTCCTGTACCTCTCTCCTGTGTACCCTGGGCCACACAGGCACTGTCCCGAGGACGACACGCAGGTGCCCCCGTTATGACACTGGCACTCTTGAGAGCAGTTCCTCCCGAATCGGCCTTCTGGGCAGGGTTGTCCGCACACCATCCCCTGCACAGACACGACACCAATACAGGTTGCCTCACTGTTAAAGGTCTTCACACGTGAATGTCCTTACAAACACTAGAGGCAAGCAGGGCTGACTATTTACTACTGGTGTGCTTACATTTACACTTATTCAGTTGGCAGATGCTTGTGTCGAGAGTAACTTACATAGCCACTGTGCAGACAATGAAATGGGTGAAACGGTACAGCTGATAACATATATGATATGAGAGTGCTCCAACTAACATGTCAAACAGCCATGAAACTTCATACATTCAATGCAGGTAAATAAAACCCTAGAGAATTCTGGGGGATAAGGAGACCCACCATCCATCCCGGTGGGCAGGCGCACTCCCCGGTGACATGGTGGCACACGCCCCCGTTCTGGCAGGGGCATCGCTCCTCGCACTGCCGCCCGTGCTTCCCCGGTGGGCACAGGTCTTCGCAACTGCAGGGGGACAGGCGCAGATGAGTCAATGGGCCATCAGAACCGTCAGAACCTGGCCTCCCTTCAGTCCGGGCGTTTCTGTAATCCTCTGAAATCCTCTGAAATCCCCCTAAGGCTAGTCTCCAGAGTAAAATGTACTAAAAGCGGGGGGAAAAAAGACGTATCTAATTCTTTCAAAAACTGTTTTCAAAGACAAATAAACATTATAAATTACAAACTTCTTCTTTACAAAATATAAGTATTTTTTGACATTACTAATAATTAAGGTCTCTTAAGTGCTCTCTAATCATAGCAAAACATAGCAAACCATTTTTACCAAGCAAGATTAGAAAATAACTAATATAGAAATCTATCTCTCCTTAAAACATGTAAATATATGTCAATCTCACCTCCCAAAAGGTATATAACCGTGATAAGAGAATGGTGTATCTCTGTAAAGCACTCCCTGTGTGTCTGGGGTTGCGGGATTGACTCACAAGGCTCCGGTGTAGCCGGGTGGACACTTGCACTCCCCGGTGACCGGGTCGCAGGCGGCTCCGTTCTGACACTGGCACTTCTGCTGGCAGCCGTTGCCGTAGGTGCCCGGCTCGCAGTGCTCTTCGCAGCGCCAGCCACGGTACCCGGTGGTGCAGACGCAGGCGCCCGTGATGGGGTTGCACAGCGCCCCATTCCTGCACTGGCAGCGGTTGCTGCAGTGGGGCCCCCAGTGGTGGCTGTCGCACACTGCAGGCGCGGAAAGCAGGGGGGACGTCAGAAGTGAAAATGGCACATTAAGAGACATTTGAGTTAGATCTCCTACTAAGAAAAGCAGCGTGCATAGGTGACCTATAATCCTTTCCGGTGTAGATCTGAAGCAACTTATCATATACTGGGTATTGTCTTACGGTTAACTTTGACCTTGTCAACCAATACCTGGCAACCATGATCCTTAAGGACCCAACGCCCAGCAGTGGAATTTTCAATCTTTACAATACAAGCATTTACCAATTTTTCTACGATGTGATAACAAGATAAGGTTAAATCCTTAAAGGCCTGGTTTCTCTATGATGAACAATGAAGTGTTATAGAGATAGCAGTTAATGGAGTACCGGGTGATTATCTCAGTGCTCATTTGACTCTTTGTAGACCTGTGAATATTTTTTAGTTTTGCAACGGTTCTCCACACCAGATCCCGTATGTGCAGGATCGTGTTACACATGTCATCATGAATCTCCCTTGACCTTCAGTCGATTTATGACGGAGGTTTCTCTCCCTTGCGACTCGATGCCTTGTAAATTCGTTAACCCAGAATGTCTCCAACCACAAGTTTATTCTAAATGCCTTTCATGTTTGATAAAACGCTTTTCTTTTCCACAGGGGGGTAGCTGCCCTCGTGCTCCAAATGGCTGGCAATTACATAGGGAAAGTTTTTCGGGGAAAAGGGTTTACGTTCAGAAACCATGCATTACATGGTGTAAACTGAGGTTTACTCTTTTTAACCATCTGATACTCTGTGATTGGGACAAACCACATGGATTCTGGCAGCCCAGTGCAATCAGCAGGTTTACAAACACAGTACTCTGCCTTCGGTGGCCAGTGAATGGACACGTCTCGCAACTCTACAACTTCAACCTCAGTTCATACCTGAACAGGTAAGTAAGCACCCCGTTTACACCTGGACAGTTACAGCAGGTAGGGGTTTTGCATGCTTTACGCCAAGTTGTCAGTGCCTCGCCAGTGCCTTGACCAAGCTAAAATAAGACAATTATCAATGTTGTCAACACTATTTGTCAAATACATTTTCTCTAAGACTAGGATATATTTAGTTAGTCGTGCCCTCCCGTTCATTCCACAGGTGGGTGACTGCAAAACAGAGTGTTTACTAGCTGTCAACATCCATTGTTATTAAGCAACAAAGGGTAACATGATGTGGGACAGGTACTGGGTACAGGGTATGAAAAGCAGTGACAGGCAACAGATCAGGGTTGAAAACCCTTTACAAATCCTCTTAACTGATTGAAAAAATGTACTATAACATCCTGTAACATATGAAATACAGTTCATTTAATTTAACCCTAACCCTAACATTTAATATTTGAATGTATAAAATTTAGTTTAGAAATACAAATTTCTAATACAAATTTATTGCAATATCTATCACTATTATACCAGCTAAATCCCAAAGTCATCATTTTCTTGACTATAGAATAAAATTCTCGTCAATACTGACATAAAAAACTACTTTTTTACTGCACTTTTTTACTGCACTACTTTGAATGCATCAAAGAACTTAACCCATACATCAAACCAAAGTCTGGCGAGAGGGTGTGTGCTAAGTAAAGAGGGTGTGTGCTAAGTAAAGAGGGTGTGTGCCCTGTTTCTCTCCATGTGTGGCACAGTGTTAAGCATGGGCTTCACGGCCCAGAGGAGTTACTACTCCCCTGATTACAGCAGAAAGACAACTAATGAGAGGACGTGTTCCTAGGTTACGGCCTGCAAGAGGGCTCATAAATCGGTCGACGTGATGTTGTGTCATCTGAAGCCCAACAAACTGTCAATTTTTAGGAGCTCTTACCACACCAGACACCTTCAAGGGCCGCTCAGAAGCGCAGTGTTTCATTTGCCTTTAAATTCACAGATCTGCGTAGTGATTCTGGTCACTGTGAAGCGCTTTTCCAATGGAAGAATCTTATCAAATTTTCAGCTGTCAAACCTGCAGCCATGTAAAGGCCAATAGAATCAGTTGGTTCATTCATCAGTATTTGCAAAGAAGCATATATAAAAAATATAAATATAAATAATATCATGATCAGGACGTATACTAAGAGAAGCCATGTCTGCAACATGCATATAAACTGCCTTTAATTTTATTAATTATCAAAAGCAGTTTGGTAAAGTATGCTTTCTAGGAAAAGTAATTTACCTTTATATGAACAATGAAGGTTTTATGGATTTTATAAGAAATTATACAAATTCCACATAAGAGCGACCCTACTACTGAATAAATGCATACTGCAATTTTACATTGTTGACTAAGCAAATGCTGTGGTTATGCCAGTTTAAACAAAGCAGTTCAATCATTTACATCGAGTACGCAGAATTCAGACTGTTAAGCAATCCGGGTTGCAATAGACTACATTAATCAACAAAATGAGCCTCCATTTTCAACTGGGGATTAAAAAAAATCAGTTGAATAACCTAGGTGTCACATGCTCTCAACCAAACCTAATCCTCTCAATTACTCCAGCTTCACTGACCCATGCTTGCAAGATTAAAGAAAACAGTCCATTCTGACACTAACCGTAGACCTCAGACCATCATTTCCAGGCATTTCCTGGAGTGTCAAAAAGGGCCGCGTTTAACGATGTCTCAAAGCCCCATTGCTGTCCACAGTAGAATTAAAGTGATTGCATTAGGCTGGGAAGGGGGCACCGGGCCAGGTGGAGCCAGGAATCCGTTCTGTCACTGAAATCACCCCCTCCGCTTGGCTTTGAGCTGTACAGCATGATCCTCATGTGCAGAGAGAAACGTGCATTCAGACGCCAGGCCTCTCATAGTGGGGGAATGGGGGCGGGGGGTAGGGGGACCTAAGAGTTCCATTGAGTCATCTGGGTGGAGACAACAGCTTACCCCTGGCCTGGTAGAGAGTTCAGAGTGTCTCCGCAGGCCAGGAGAAAGAGGCCAATAGAACAAACAGCCTGAAACAAACATTCACCCTTTTGTACCTTTGTGAAATGTGACCTAGATTGAATGGACCCAAAAAAAACGGCCCCGGAGGCATCTTGCACTTGGACCAACTGTTCCTTTGTTACCTCCTATAAGCCACAGCTGACCTACGTAAAAGAGAGGCACAATATGCAGCTGTTCTGCCGATATCAGACAGTATTTTTATTATCCTTTTGATCTGAAACAGAGCTTTTATTTTATTAAGGATAGTGACATTACCAATCGACTGGACACATAAACCAGTACAAATTCTAGTCTTCTTAGCATTATAATATACAAAAATGTTAACATTGATTCACTTCCTGCTTTAATAAATCTTTAGAAAGCACCTCCTTCAAGCCTCCCAAAGGGCTCCGCTGGTGAAGGGGTTTGTAGGATCACAGACTGAGCACTATAATCTGGATTTCGCTGATTTGTACCAAGATTACGTCTTGCCCATTGTGACCTGGAGAGCACAGCAGCGGCACACATCTGGCAAAGGGCCGTCTGGGCTAGGGTCGGTGGAATCGGCAGGGCTTCCCCCGGCTCCTAGTCAACCGGCTTCTCCTGTCAGCATTCTGGGTGCCGGCAGGCTGGCATTGCCGCCGGTACAATCGGTACTGAACCTCTCACACGGGCTGAAGCTCTCTTCAGTGAAGAGAAATGTAAATGAAATGATTATGTTGTTATCTAACTTCTACAAAGGGACACTTTCCGAAGGTTTTCAAGTTGTTGTTATTTTTTTTGTTTTTTTTATCAAAACAACCCAGACAATGCACCTAGCTCAAGAGAGTGACAGCATTGCCCCTCCTTCTGGTCACAAGTCCAGGGACTTAACCTTGACACCACCTGATACCCCTCTCAAGTTTTAATTGGTGTGATCTAAGCTAACCACAAGGGTAAGACAGAGCTCCACAAAATCCATGCATTTCAGAAGAATACAGAGGGAAGGCATAGTGCACCGTGGATCAAGGCACAACCACACAAAAAACACCCCCAACACCGGTCCACGCCAGGGTGAAGCACATACTACAGAGGAAATTGGAGGTCATTAGGAGCTGAGGAATGCTGATTGTGTGCATTTACATCTGTTTCATATAAGCCCTCCCTGTATGTGGTCTGGATCCTTCGTTTTAAAAAAAAGTTTACCGTGGGTGTCATAAATGAAAGGCTCAATGCGAAGGAAAGCTTAGGAGATGGGAGGAGGAGGAGTCATAAATGTAGTGAGCGTAGAAAGTTATTAATCAGAACAAAATTCTACTTGCTAACCATGGGGCTCAGAAGCGTATGAACAAGCGTGTCCTTCAGACGGTAACATGGCTGGGTAGCAGAATCATTGTTGTGGTCTCATAAAACTATGGAAGGAAAAATACGGAAAGTAATTTGAGCTGCCAGCTGTTAAGGCCAAGCCGATCCAGACCTTACTCCATACCCAGGAAGGGGGATTGTTTTTTTTCCTCATCCATTTATTATCGCCCACTCTGACGTACGGAACTCCATACAGAGCAGCAGTGGGCTCATGGGAACTCCACAACTTTCATGTGTTTTCTTGGAATATTGAGCTTTAAGGAGGAAAAAGTACAATCTGCACAGGGTTTGCGTCACTGACTTATAAGTTATCTTTATCTGTGTGTGTGTGTGTGTGTGTGTGTGTGTGTGTGTGTGTGTGTGTGTGTCTGTGTGTGTGTGTGTGTGTGTGTGTGTGTGTGTGTGTGTGCGTGTGCATGCGCGCGCGCGCGTGTGTGTGTGTGTGTGCATGCGTGTGCATGCGCGTGTGTGTGAGTGTGTGTGTGTGTGTCTGTGTGTGTGTGTGTGGTGTGTCTGTGTGTGTGTGTGTGTCTGGTGTGTGTGTCTGTGTTTCCAGGCAACTTTGGTATGAAAACTGTGATGTAATTCAACTGGTAGGCCACTGCTATGAGTTCAGTAAAAATTCTTTGAAATAATAAAGATAATTAGATTATTCAATTAGCCAATATCTAACACAATATTAAGTTTCACTGAGATTAAGACCAATATTTTGTTTTGTTATTATCATGTATGTCTTGTCTGTATGCTGCAGTTAACAGTAAGGACTGTCAATGCAATTTCAATAAAACAGAGATCATCAATTCAAGGGGTGAAATAATGCGTTCATCCCATCCCAACAAGAAATTCACAAAGGCCTTTCCCAAAGTAATATTCAGCCACGGTTCATATCCATTATATTTCGGGACCAGTGTACTGCTACAACCTCGCTTTTTGTCACAGTCATCGTGTAAGCTTAGTCACAAATTGTGACACAAAATGCTGCGTTGGGCCTAAGCAACAAATGTCCCATGTGGAAGCTGTTTTCCTGTTTGTAAGCGGCACTTTGAGGCAAAGCCACGCTTATTAAAGACGCACTGAACAGAGTAAGTGTGCGAGACGTGTGAAAAGGAGGCCTTTGCTCTTTGTCTTGGCACCGATCTTCACCACGGTGCCTAATGCTCTTAGCAGGGGAGCATGTACAGAGTCACGCCACGCCGTCTGAGTCTAAACCTGATACAGCTCTCCCAGACACTTATTCTCAGGGAGGATGTCCGATTGTTCCTCACGTCCCTTCATTCCAGACAGGCCTAATGTAGCATAAAAACCAACACAGACCGGCAGGCTCCAAACGAGCTAGCCCATTCCTAACCCATAAACGGCTTGAAACTCTTTACGACAAAGGCGCGGGGCGGATATGAAGTTCCGACTTCAACGCGGAGAAGGTAATAACAGTTTCATTTGAAGGGGCCTGGAGGTTCGGTAGGCTCTGGGATTTCATTTAGAAACCAGATCTTCACAACAGTTGGCAGATGGTGGTGTTAATTTGAAAGCGTTTCCCTGCTCAAGCCTAAAATCAACGATGTGGTCACCACCAACTAGTCGCAGCAGTGGCTATCAACATGAGTTTAACCAAGTAGTCAAGCTATGACCTGATTCAAGGTCTATAGACTCCATTTACGGTCTCTTTTGCGGAGAAAATGTTAACCGTATGGGAGAAAATATAATTTCATGCTCCAGACCACATTTATACAAAAGGTGTGCTTGGGGGTTATTTCTTACATTCATGTCTTACATTTGCTTTTTTTTTCTGGGAAAGGAATGTAAGATTTTTCCCCCTTTGACCCAAAACAATACCCAAGACATATTGTTGAAGTTCTTTGACCCGTAAAAGGGAGCTAACAATGAGCTTGGCTATTCAGTCTTGAGGAAATGAAAGTCATATTACTTTGGCCATTGAATGGACCTCCCTCTGAGAGCGCTGTGTCGGACTGACAATCACACCCGTGCCTGAGCTCAGGCTTTCAACCAAAATGAAATAGGCTCCTGTAACCATATTTCTCCATTTTAACACATACATTATGAGCACTATTTCCCAAAGAAAGTCTTTCTCAGAGCAAACAGGGAGACTTCAGAACAGCAGCTTTATGATTCACACTAAGGCAAATTCTTTATGTGTAACCATCTCGGGCCATAGAATGCCCCTTGAAAACATATGCAGCGGTGTAACCAGTCTATCCTGACTGAAGAAGCAAATAAACCAAAAGAACATGCCAAATAAAAGTGGAAATGTAACTCAAAGTATATCTGTTTCTGCTTTCAGCGAACCTGCATTTACCAGTACAGTGCATTAGCGTATTGTTTGGGTAACAATACTTCCACAAGCAATCAGACACAATGATAATGACAGTGCCTGACAAAGAGCTGGGGTTGGCCTGAGGTTCCTCTATGGTTTATTGATCCATGAAGCATGCAGTCGTTTCATATTTAGTGTAGCCCGTACACGATGGATATGTGAAACCAAATCACATGGATACGCCACTATCCAAAGAGCCACCATGACTGGTGAATAATTACCCATAATGACTTGAGAACTCCAGATATTTTCTAGTATCCACCTTTTTCTCTGGTGCCTTGGAGCTGCCCCCTGAGGCAGAGAGCCCACAGGGCACGCATTTCACAAGGAAACCCAATCCGGAAAATGGGCAGCTAATTAAATGCATGCATTAAATATGTTTTAAACTAATACTAATACATTTTCCTTTCGTTGTATTTAAGACATGATTGTTTAAACATGATGATTTAAACAAGAAGATTTTGATTATACTTATAGTATATATATATATGTGTGTGCTGGAACTTTGCATTTGGCTGGGTGGTCCACAGGTCATACAGCAGTCATGTGGCTCTTCTGGTTAAGGGTGATTGCAAATTTGGCTCCAACGTGACTGTGAGTGCACCTGTGCTTGATAGAGTCTCGTGTCTGCTGTTCCAAAAGCCCACCCTCTCGATAGAATAAAATGCTTTTGATATTACCAGGCAAAATCAAAGAGAAAATAACACCAGTGGCAGCAAATACAGTGGTGCCTTAAAATTTTAAAATGTCTTAGAAACACAATCAAAGTTAAATAAAGCACAAAGCACAATCAAATACAGGGGCGGGTTCATCAGGTCAACAACAGGTATAAAGACCTGCTCATTGCACTTCTTATGCACACTGAAATGCATGAATAATTTGTATTTAGAATTCTGAATGTTTATCATATATACTTTAGTAGCCTTGCATGTAATGAGTGCAGCCCAACTTTGAGACCCAAGATTCACTAGATCAGCAGTTCCCAAACTGCAGGTCGGGACCCCAAATGGGGTCGCCAGATCAAAGGATGGGGTCACGAGAGGTCACCTCGGCATATCGTTATTTTCATTATTATTGTATTATTATTATGAATTAGTATGTTGTCTGCGCCACACTGCTAACATACTGCGCATTATGTAACTGCAGTGACAATGTATTATATCTATGACTGCATCCAGCGCAGTGTGACAACCTTGGAACTGATACGACTGATCTCCACCAATCATATTATTGTATGATCTCCACACTCTTACCCTCTTGTCTCCGTTGCACGTCTTTAAGAAGTTTAAAATCGAATTGAAAATTACTTTAAAAAGATGACAAAAACCCTACGAAAATTTGACGAGGCTTTTCTGGATACAGCTTTAAAAACTGTAATGTTATTTTGGTTGCTTTGTTGTTTTGTTACCGTCTGGGATCGCGTATATTCTTATGTCTCAAAAATGGGTCATAGAGTAAAAGAGTTTGGGAACCCCTTCACTAGATCAACTACAAAATGTGTTGGAGAGCATTACTGAGCTGACACCTCATGCATGCAGGTATCTGTTAAACCCCTTCTCTTTTTGATGTGAGTGAAGATCAATGGCATCAGTACAGGTCTAATACCTCCCAGAGCAGTCTGGCAGCTTTGCTCCTGACCGAGCACACATTTCCAGACACAACAACTCATTTATTGAGAGCTGCAACATAAGACGTGTGGCAGGGTTTTCAATAGATACACGTGCACGTCTCTTGGGCTTGTCTGATTATGTATTTCAATTCAATTTTACGGCAATATACTGTGGAAGTACAAATTACACAGTCAGGTCTAGACAGTAACGGGTGTCACTCCTATTTTTACAGTTGCAAAATATGTTTTAGTTTTTTTTTTTGTTTCATTTAATTTTATTATCTACAGTCCAAATGCTAGTCTTACAAAAGTTTGGGATTATTTTTTGGACATTCATGTTAAAACTTCTGAAAAAGGCCATTTGAACGGGGCAGTGCAGGGCCAGCATTGACCTGCTGCACTGGAAGACACAGTCAAAGCTGAAGGATTATGGAGAACACACACAGAACGCATAGGCTGGGCAGTGCCCTGCACGGACGGACGGACAGTCACAGCTGGGGGACTTACCGCTGGAGCAGTCGGGCCCGCCCCAGCCCGGCTCACACTGACAGGTGCTGGGGGCCACGCAGCGGCCATGGATGCATTTCTCTGCACAGTGGGCTACAGGGGAGGGGGATGGGGTTAGAGAGAGTGGACAGTCGGGTCACATTTCATTCACTTTCACCAACAGGAGAGAGAGAGTGAGGGGGGGAGAGAGAGAGAGGGAGGGAGAGGAGAGAGAGAGGTTGGGAGAGAGAGATAGAGAGAGAGGG
>JAOYSI010020726.1:0-35169 GCA_025775065.1 Hiodon alosoides | reverse complement strand
CGTATCACTGATATGTGTTAAATATTATTCTGATGAGTCGAAGGTTAAAATAAAAACTGCAAAAAGTGTTTTACTCATAAAATACTACATGGATATTGTCTGATCCATATTTAAATTTGAGTCGAAGGTTAAAATAAAAACCAAAATTGAATCCTGAATAATCGTGGAAATTATGTTTTATTTCTATGTATATGATATATTTAAAGAGGTAACAACCATATTGAGTAAAATGTTTTTATTATTTTAATAATACATAAAAATTATTAAATTAATGTATTTTATTTATTTCATTAAATGGGAGGTTTAAAAAAGATTATATTACCATCTTCCTGCTAACATAGGAACACGATCCATTCTCTTACAACAGTATAGTTTTTGCAGTAAAAGCACATTTCAGACCATTGCAAGCGTCATTTGGTTCCATGCGTTTCTCACTGTAAATATAACACAAACTTCACTGTCCATGGACTAAATCTCTGCTGCTTTCTCTGTGAATATAATACACTAGGCGTAAGTAGATGTATAGCAAGTGTTTGTGGGCGTCCTTTAAATCAACACGCTCAGTTATGAAGCAATTTCATGTTTCCTAGTCAGGCTGGAAACCCCACATGGCAATTATTCAGTGCCGGCTATATTCAAAAGAACATATTGCCACAGCAGCTCAAAATCTCTTCACTTATTCAGTGCATTGCTTTTTGTCCAGCAGTAATGACTGCAGCAAAAAGTTAAATTAAACTTTGCTTTAGGTACTAGCTAACCATTATAAATTAACAGCAAAAGATGTTAGGGACATTGGTTGGACAAACTGGTAACTTACACACACAATGAGGCAATTATATTGTTAGTTCCGTAGCTTTATTAGTTACATTTATCCACTCATACAATGGGACATTTCATTGCTTTTTTATTGCAATTCTGGCTAAGTAACTTGCTCAAGGAGTTGAGTTGATAGGACTTGAACCAGCACAGTCCACTACACCACCGGATAACTTTGTATTATAACCATGTCATCCCTTTTTTTTTCTTCGTATCCCCTTGTATTTCCCCAAACACCAAGCCCCTGCCACATGTCCATGGCACCCAATGGAATCCAGATAATTAAGGTATACACAACCACTCCACTATTTGTGCTGTGGAGGGGCTCTATTATGAATTGGCATATACTATACAATTTTTTCGTTATTGGAAGAAACTAATGTAACAGAGGATGTATCCAAGTGAGGATGCAGAGGATTACTCCTAGATTCAGTATTATGTAGTCTAGCTCTTAACTTTTATTTATTCTCTATTTTTTAAACTTTTTATTTTCTATTCTTCATAAATCGGTTTCACCTTGAGTTCCATCAGTGGTTATATTTTGATATTTTGGGTGTTATGGATAATTACCTATACAAACTTTCATGTGTAAATATAGTTGCATATACCGTAGTTGTATTTGTATATTTGTAGTCATATGCAGAGTCTTTAAAATCTCAAGTTGTGCATTCGTTTGTGTATTTGGGTCCAGATGGATAACTCTACTGTCCCCGCTGCACACTTCAGTTTTTAAGAATTTGTGTTCCTCAGCTATGCTCTCTTAAACTAGCACTTTTACCAAATAAAGACAATGGCCTATTACAGTGTGGGTCATATAGGCCAATTTCTCTTCTCAATGTTGACTACAAAATTATCTGTAAGGTGCAGGCCCATCGTCTTAAAAAAGTTGTTAATTTATTCATTTCTGGAAGACCAAACTGGGTTTATACTAAGAACAAATGCAGCCTAGTTTACAAATAGGCTGGGAGCAGAAAGTATCTTTACATATCTATAGCTGATCTGCCAACTCATATATCTTACAGGTCACATGAATCTGATTAAGATGGGTAGCCTTTCAAAACTTCTTTTCCTTGTCCAGAATATATAAAAAAAAAACGTGTCTTTGTCTCAAAGTTATATATTTTTTATTTATTTCAAAGCAAACTTAAAAACAAATGAACAGTTACTGGGCATATAAAGATTGCAGAAGATTAATACAGAAATACAGGTCAGGTGCTTAGCATGAGGTTTACTTAGAATTTCAGTTTTTGTGTAAATAACCAATAAATGAATCCCATATTTTCAAAAATTCCTATCAAAGCATATCCTTTCCATCTGCACAGTTAAGAAATTTTGTTTAACCATATCTGGAAGGATGGAGGTGTGGGTGATTTCCAGTCCATGAGAATAATCTTTTTTATCAGCAACTATTTCTAATAGTTATATTTCTAATCTCTGTTACATAAGCTTAAACTGGTCTGGGTCCGGGCTATTCTCCTGCTTATACAACTTAGAGAACCATTGAAATATTTTCACTCAGAAGTCGGGTGACAGTGATAGCAGGGCCAAAAATGATGAGTGAGAGACCTTTGGAGACAGAAATATGTATTCTGTGTTAATCCATGACACAGTATCGAGACAGAATCATACTGTGCTCTATGTTAACCCATGATGTTGTATATTTCCACTGACTTTGTCTTGGTGAGAATACAACTGTTATCAGCTCAGGCTAGAACATTCTGTGCTGGAAACCTTAACATGAAGAAGGAGCCCCTCTCTTGGTTGGGCTATATAGGTTCAATATCCCTCTCTTTCGAGTTTGAGTTTGAGTTAGTTCTCTTCTAATGGAGAGTTTCATATGCTTGAATAAAGCTTTGTGTCTTCCGATTGCCATCTCATTGTTGGTTTTTCCATGAAAGACCCCTCGGACATCTGGGACATTAGTCTTTAGAGACTGATTTATAGATTTAATTAAGTTTAGTCTATGTAATTAAGTCTATGCATGACTTTGTTATGTATCAGTCCATATCTGGAACTAATATCCTCTGACAGCTCCAGGTTCAACTCTTTATTCCAAGCCTCTTTAAGATGATTAGTGGAGACAACTGAGTGAGTTGTACAAAGGGATACTAACTGAGACACGGAATGAGTTAGGAGGATGCCTCAGAATACCATAGAAGGAACTGTGATTTGCCTCAGAGTTCTGAAATGGACCTTTGATAGAAACAAAATAAATGTGAATGGAGAAAGCTGGATTTTTCCCGGTAAACGATGCGGGTAAATTAATCAGGTAAACGATCTGGGTAAAACAATACAAAACATCGATTTACTCCCCCAAAAGGCTGGGGGATGTGCACACTAACAAACTCTGTGGCTACCCCTTTTTCTTCACATTCTGGGTTTCCTACTATCTTTATGTTTTATATGTTTATGTATAACATCTGTTTAAATGTTTATATGGTGGGAACATAGTTTGGCATGGATTCTTTATCATTTCTGCATTAAGGTCTCCATTTCTGATTCAACAAGTAGTTTTTACATCTCTATTATAATAATTACTGATTAATTTGACAAATATTCTTGCTGAGTTTTTCTTTTGCAGGAATCCTTGTGGGACCTCTCACTTACCATATAAGAATAAAACATAGATGCCATTTTATATCACTTTTTAGTAACCTTTACAAAGTACTTTCAACCCTTATTTTAATCATGAAACAAAAATGCAATCACATTTTGCAATAACTGTTTATTAATTTGTTTTGCCGACACATATATCTACAAGGACATGGAAAGATCATCAACCTAAAATTTTGTTCAAAGAAGAAAAATATTGGTAAGCGTTCAGTGTCAGTGTTTGTACACACAGGAATGTATTGTGCACAAGCATGCACCAGCATCATTGTAGCCTTTGTGAAAGTGACAGAAAGCTAATTTGGTCTGCTGACAATGGAGAAAAAAATATTTTTTTTTTATTTGGTGTTAAATTCTTTTAAAAGAAGAGCTGACATGTGCAGTTTACATTGTTTTATATAACAATATGTGGCAGAAGCCGCACCCCCCTCAATCTTGGGGGCAGGTTCTCTCCCCAGCAATTGCAGGCGCAGCTGACAGGCATCAGCTGATTGGGGAAGGGAAAAGGACAACAGCCGGCAGCCCTGAGTGTAAGACGTTGGTGCCAGGGAGGCGAGAGCCGCAACCTGAATGCTGGCAGCAAGCGCCGACGCCAACCCCAACCCCAACCCCAACCCCAACCCCAACCCACTTGTGCTCTATATTTCAGGTCTGGCTGACGGCGGAGAAGTGAGGCACCGCAGAATCCCGCGAACGGCGAGGACACGATTCCCTTTTCCCGACGACTATCGTCTTTATTTTATGCCCCGATCCGGGAGGAATTTCTTTTGGCTTTTTTCGTTTCCTTATACCCCGAACCGGGAAGACTTTTGTGTGGCGTTTTACGGCACAAGGCTGCCGAATTAAAAGTGGCGCTCGTTTTACGAGCTAACCCGAACATTCCCTGTGTGCAGTTATCTCTCTGTTGCGTGCGGCGCAGCCAGTCCGCCCCGTGATTGTCACAAATATATCTTTTTCTACAGTATTTAAAAGGCCTGGTACTGTCTTGTCTTCGCAGCATTGTGATCATACATAATCAAAACGATGGGATCGGTAAGGTTGTTTTGCTTTTTGCTATTGTGGTTCCGCATATGCATAAAATTGATTCATAAAACAACTAGGGATCATTTAAATATTCCATTTCTGGGAAATAGCATATCCATAAAAGCAAAAAACAATCCTGTTTTCAGATCATCTTCTTCGAGATCAGGAACTTCCAGGGCCGCGCCCTTGAGTGCAGTAGCGACTGAGGGATTGCCCCACCACTTCAGCCGCTGCTCCATCAGGGTGTGGAGCGGATTCTGGATGGTCTATGAGCGTCCGAACTACTTGGGGTACAAGTACTTCCTGCAAAAGGGAGACTATCCTGACTACCAGGATTGGATGGGCTTCAACGACTGCGTCAGATCTTGCCACACGATCCCAAAAGGAAGCGGCGGTCTGCGACTGCCGATTCACTATCCTATTTTCGATTCCATTAATATTTCATTCACTCCTGCAAAATGATGGACGGCATCCTAACTACAGGGGCAGACAGTATCTGCTCTGGCCTGAGGAGTACAGGCGATACAGTGACTGGGGTGGTGCGAGCTCCAGGATCGGGTCCATCAGACGCATTACCCACCCAAACTAAGCTGAGAAAAAAAGCATTAAAGTAAATTTATGCAATCAGAGAATAAGTGTGTCTTCTTCAAGCAATATATTGCCTTGCAGTAGCTATTTGTTTTAATATTACTATTGGTAATTATCATTTTGCTTAACAGGTATCATTTATTATTTTATTTTTACAGTTGTCCCAAAATCTTTGACGCCCAAAGATTAGCATTTATTTTTTTTTAATGGGCAGGATAATATAAAGTTCAATTACACATTAGGGTAATTGTCGAGCTAGTCTTTGGTCCAAGGAGTGGACTGACTATTCCTTACTTAAACACTAATTATTGGGTAAAAAAAAATATATATATATATATATACTGTCCGTCCATCCATCCATCCATCCATCCATCCATTAAAACTGCTTATCCGGCATCCCCCGCAACCCTCACATGGGCATAGGGCGCAAGGCAGCAGCGCTAACCCCTGTGCCGCCCAATATATATTGTATACACAAAGAAAAGTGTATTTTGATGTACACTTATCTATAGTTTTAATAAGTATTTTTCTAAAGTGTCTTATTTATAAGCTTTCATCCAAAGCAACTAACACAGCTTGTAAGTTCTACGTTCATTCACTTATACAGCTGAATACTTTCAATAATATTCAGGTTTAATACCTTGCTCAAGGGTACACCTGGGGTGGGACTTGAACAGGCAACCTTTCTTTCTTTTTTTTTGGAGTACCTAATTATTCAGTTACGAGTTGGAATCCATTTTTGTGCCGTGGGAATAGGAATGTATAATACACTTAATATAAAAGTGCAAATACGCAGGAGCACTCCAGAAGTCACCAGAGAGTTGGCAAAGGGTTACTTTGTGTGAAAAGTCACAATGGTCATTACCATTCGTAGTTTACCAACATACAATCAGTGAATAGCAGGGGGGAGGTACTTCCACTTCAAGAAAGCATGAATTTTGTGTTTGATTTGCATACCCATGTAGTTATAAGGCTACAATCTTTGATCATAGCTAGCTAAAGTAATCAAGATTGCTATTTATTATCATGGTGAAAAGTCAGCCTCAGTGTGATTTTTAATTATACAGACGTCTGACTGAGTTATTATATTACTGTCATTTTTGGTTTTATATTATTACAGTATATAACGTTAATGACTGAAGTCAGCAATTTAACTGGCCACCAGTGTGCTTCTGAAGGAGCATTCCAGTATACTGAATAATTAACTCTTTTTTGTACTTAAAACCTTAAATGGTATGCTTTAAGCAGTATTAACCTGGCTACAATTACATTTACATTTTACATTTTAGTCTTTCGGCAGACGCTCTTATCCAGAGCAACGTACAAAAGGGCTATAGTTTCAGGGTTTTCAAGTGCAATACAATATTTATTCAGACTCTACTGTGTCAGCACCATGTTATTTTTTCTAATAAACTATACATTGGCTTTAATTCACGTATATTCTGACTCCAACTTATTAATGTCTCTAAATTAAAGTTGTGTGCCTCTGAAATGGACATCACATCATTTTGTTTTGATTTTTTTTTTTTAAAAAGACATGACATGCAAATCGTTCTAAGGGCTCTCACATGGTGAACTCTTATTTGGAACCACCTTTCTAAGTATTATTACTCAAAGGGGTAAAAATGAAACTTTCTTTAATGACAATTTATTTACAATACATGCACCTAGAATCGTTAAAAATCAGTCACTCGTCGGAAAGACCCAATGATGGAACATGTTGCACACCAGTCCCGGTATCTCCTATACTCGCCAGGCCTCAGGAAGTACTGCCTGCCCCTGTAGTTGGGATATTCGTAGAAGATCCAGTAGCCGTTCATCACGTTGCAGGAGTAGACGTGGCGATGGTGGAAGCGATCCGACACACAGGGACAGTCATCCATAAACTCCATCATGTGACCGCCAAAGTCTGCTTTCTCGTAAATTCTCAATCTGTATGAACCTCTGTACTGTGGTGGAGAGAGCCAAGTGTCGCGTGATCGCACAGAGGCCAACATGCATTTAAACCTCTTCAGTCAGAGGCCACAAAGGTCTTCAAATTTACTCAACTTTCTCATATTTTGTACACATTTAGATGTCTTGTAAACTACCTCATGTCTTGACATTATTTACATTCCAAAAGTTTCTATGTATGAAGCAAATTTGCTAAATTTCTGCTGTTTGCTAAGATAAGATATAACTAAGCCACCATGTGCAATACAATAAATGCCAATACATCAGCTTACCACAGGAATCAAGCGGCAGGACCTGACAGAGTTGCTGAAACCCATCCATCGCTGGTAGTCCGGGTACTCGCCCCTCTTCATGAAGTACTGGTTCCCCGTGTAGTTGGGCCGCTCGTAGATCATGAAACAGCCGCTCTCCACCCTGATGGAGTTGCAGCGGCTGAAGTAGGAGTGCAGGTCAGTGCAATCATTGCTGCACTCATAGCTACGACCTTGGAAGCTCCTATCCTCGTAAAAAATGATCTGCGGGACAAAGAAACACTCTTTTGTGTTAAGAGAAAACATGATGGCTGTGTAAATATGCAGTTAGGAGGTATTAAACAATACAGCTGCAGATAAAAGTCCTACCTTCCCCATGGTCTCTGTTAGAGAAGCGTCACATGTTTTCAGAGCTTTTTATACTGCTCGCTTGACAAATAAAGCATTGTTATTTAAATGCATACAAAGTTTTATGTCAGGATAGTGGCACATGTTTTCCCCTTTGTTGGAGTACAATATTGGTTCAGAAATATGGATTTGTATTTGAAAAAGCATAAATAATAACTAGTTAGGTGTTTTGATGTACACGGACAAAGGAAAAGACCAGTACGCTATCCACACATCCAAATCACAATAGATGCAGAACACTATGGAACTTCTCTTTTCCATTTAAGATACTGTATCACAAGGAAGAATTACATTCCAGCCTCTTTTTCATCTTAACTAACGTACCACTATATGAAAACATAAATAGATTGAAAATAGGACTGCATGTGAGCTGAATTTAGCAGGTTTGAATCCAGCTCATGTCATTCACTGATTCTGACCAGGAGAGCACAGCTCCAGCAGCTCATCATTGGCAAAGCATCGTCTGGACTGGGGTGGGAATTGGGCAGGGCTTTTCTTGGCTCGTCGCAAACCAGTGTCTCCTATAGGCTTCCTGGGTCCCTGCAGGCCGGCAGTGTCAGCAAGTGGCACGTGCCTCTCCTTCAATCAGGTGAATCTGTTGTGCGGGCTGTCTGACCTGCAGTGTGTAAAAGAGAGCGTTGGTTTGTTTGTGCTTGGATTGGAAGAGACTAAGCTTTCGTTCTCATTCTACCTGAGTGTGGTGGCACGACTTGTAGTAATAAGTCAATGCCTTAGCACAGTTCCAGTTTGGACGGAAGACCAATTTGAATAATTGGCTAAGAATAATTGGTCATTCCAAACTAATACTTTTGAGTAAGACTTTGTCATAACATACACCATGGTAGTCAAATTTATAATGTCGTTTTCATTTAAACATTCATTCATTCATTCATTTAAACAAATTAAGTTTTATCTGTTAAAAATGAGCAAGAAAAATAACCTCAGTCTAGAAAAGATAAGTATTACATGTATTATAACATATTTGTTTTATAAAAGGCGTTCAATACAATTAATTACATACCTTACACTTGACCCATTTACTTATTCAAGCATTCAGTTTAAAGCGCCTTTCCCTGGTGGTGCAACAACTCCCTGGTCCCAAGCTCAGTTCTTCAATTACTACTCCATCTGCTGCCCTATGTATGCACTACCATAAATTGATAGATGTATGCATCATTGGGAGATGCTTAATTCCACAACATTGTGTTCTCAGTGATGTAATATAGAATAAAAACATAGAAACTGTTTCGAGGTACTTCACTTGCAGAGGAGGTCAGGTAGTGTTGTGAGATATGGAGAAGAAACAATGGAGTATTATAAGCATTTCAGTGGAATGAAAAGCTGTTTGAGGCCTTAAATTGTTTGACTTAAATGAGAGGTCGAGAGGTTGTCCATCACATGGAAGGATTTGAAATCCTACATGTGGAAGCAATACTTACGTTGCGACAATCGCCCATCAGCTCCATAAACTGGACACCCATGTCAGAGCTAATGTATAGCATCATTCACAAGACAAAATTCTGTAGGAGAAATTTAGTTGTGTGTGTAATAGTTCATAATATTGCATTTACTGAGGACAATTAATCAGATCCCATAAAATTCATATTTTACACAGCAACTTGCCAAGGTAAATTAAACAGTAAATATTTGTAAGAATGTTCTAATAGTTTTTTAATAAAATGTATTAAATAGTTTTTACTTAAATCTGTTAATATAGCTTCCTCTTCCAGGATTGCTGTACTCCAGGAATTTAACCCTATTGAATTTTTAAAGTCCTGGAATACTCCAGTATCCAGTATCATCCCACCTGGGGTCAAATTTAGTTTATATTTTTCCTCGCACTTCATGATCATGTTCTGGATTATTCTGTATTTTACTGTTTGTCATGATAGCACTGTCTAAGTGTTTTGTTTATTTTTGAAAAAAACAGTAGAATAGTCTTTTATGTCTCGAAAGAAAATGTCAATTTTATTATGTATAAGTAAAAGCTTGCTGAAAATGTTTTCTGCAATTAAGTGTTCCTCCTGAAATTATTCCACAGCTCTCTAGAATAATGTCATTGTAAATGTAATGTTTAATACTATAATAACACAAGATTTTATTGAGTATTATTATAATACCGCAGACCTGAACCTTGAGGATTAAATATATATCCTTTCGTATTAGAACATGACTTTTTCTATTTTCGATGGTCAGTTGTAAGTGTTTAGTTTCAACTCACCAGAACTAACACTAGGGGAGTCTGGAGCTCCTCCTACCCTGTCCACCAACCACACGATCTGTACAGGGAGTATATATATATATAGAAGGACAGAGTGTCAAACTTCAGCCCATAAAAGCAGCAGGTTATTCTAGGGAAATGATCTGGATAAGAAATTATCTCACTTGGTGTTTCCATGTGTAAAACAATTGCTAATTGTGATGTGGCTTGGAAACCTGCAGATCCAGAAGACTGAAGTTTGACACCACTGAAAGGGTCGGGCCAGATAATGTACAAACAATTTACTAAATTAGCTATGAATTACGAAATTAAAAACATTTGGGTAGGGAATGTATGAGCGAGTGCTTGCCTGCATGGTTATGTCGCTAAAGTGGGCTGGACGCTAAGTTTTAAAGATTGTGTGGGAATTCATGTCATGTAATGCATAACTCTACCATGACGTGAGCACAGTTTGTGTGTTGGTGTCTTTAAATGAAGCATTGCGAATGAGCCAGTGAGTAACAAGCCGTGAGGTACTTCACACTACAATAAAATAAAATAGGAATAATAGTTCTGTAAATACTAATATCTGTAATAGCATTACAGATATTCGTAAAGTATCTGTAATAAATAAGGACTGCTTCTTAATAATTAAAAATAAATTAATTTCCTGGTTAGAATCTGAAGTAGTCAACCTAAGAGGAAAAGTAACCTCAAGTCTCTTTTATAGAACAGATTCTTTTCTTTTCAGAAATTTTCACCAAAACAAAAAGCTGTCTAAAAATTATTAAATACTTTAAAAATTATTAAATATTTTATACTTTACCGCTTGCCTTTAAAAAAACCTTTTCAAAACTCATACAATATGATAACGCAACAGAAGTTACTTTGTTTCAGTAAACCTCACTCATATCCTCGACAGCTAATTTATATTATTAGACAAACTATTTCTCATAAAAATGTACATTAACATCTACTTAGTAAAAAAACAGACTTAACTAAATTTAACTTCAGACTGGCATTTGTCAGTTTCTCTAACTAACTGGCCAGTGCTCCTCATAGTCAGTGTTCTTTTACAATATGTTTTATGTTCCTATAAAGTTTTTTTTTACTTGACTGACTGATTGATTTAGAAAAACACTGAAATAATGAATGCCAAGGATTTGAGTTTCTGGACAATTTTCTGTACTTAATGGATATAGGCTGACAGTTCTGGTGTTTGTGGTTGAAATATCTATCATTGAAAGATATTTATTTAGTGATGGCGGTAGTCTGTAGCTTGACCCCCAGCCCCTCCGAAGTTCTGAAAGCATAATCAAGACTGCAAACACTTGACTGCCGACACCATTTTATTCCACGTGTGATAAAATCATACGGTCCTCATTTCACAATAATTCTTCCTTTAATAGTAATCCATGATGCGCCTGGCAGAGCCGATCCTGGAGCTCATGCACCCCCAGTCGTTGTATCTCCTGTACTCGCCAGGCCTCAGGTAGTACATCCTGCCCATGTAGTTAGGCTGATCGTAGAAGAGCCAGTGGCCGTCCATCACGTTGCAGGAGTTGAAGTCCCACATGTGGAAGCGATCCATCATGTTGGGGCAGTCGTCCATCAGCTCCATCATCCTGCCGCCCATGTCAGCGCGGTCGTACAGCCTCATCTTGTAGGACCCACGGTACTGTTGAGGGAAATTGTTCTAAACTTCACAAATCAAATCTCATCCAAATTGGGATTAATAAATCCACTCTCTTCATGAAAATATTTTTAGTCAAGCCAGAAATTTCATTTGTTTGATGAAGTGGATTGTTGAACAGACCGGGTAATTGGCATGAATACTGCATAGGTTGTCCATCAATGCAGTTAATTCTACATTGATGTATCAGTGTATTTATGTTAATGTTACTCGTTTGATCATACCATGGGGATCATGCGGCAGGACCAGAAATTGTTCATGCCCAT
Organism: Hiodon alosoides; assembly: GCA_025775065.1. Lineage (NCBI taxonomy): Eukaryota > Metazoa > Chordata > Actinopteri > Hiodontiformes > Hiodontidae > Hiodon > Hiodon alosoides. The sequence continues at coordinate 23,361 of JAOYSI010020726.1, read as the reverse complement.
CATGTGGTGACAGTCAGCATAATCTCCTCTCTTCATGAAGTACTGGCGACCCATGTAGTTGGGATTCTCATAGAGCATGAAGCAGCCACTCTCCACCCTGATGGAGTGGCAGTGGTTGAAGTAGGAGTGCAGGTCAGTGCAGTCGTTCATGCACTCATAGTGGCGACCGCCAAAGTTCCTGTCCTCATAGAAGATGATCTGATGAGAGAAAAACAACAGTTAATGATTATCTATAAATAAAATATGAGATAGAAAACTGCATTCCAAAATGAGTGAATGACTCTTCCACTGGTATAAATACATGCCTACTAGTAAAGACATCAAATATATACCTTGCCCATGTTTGCAACTGAAAAAGCCACTTGCAGTGCCTTGATGGGTAAATTTGGTCTTCCTTTTATACGTTTGAGTGTAGAACAGGTAAAACACCATGTTTTGTTATGCAAATCACATGTACCTGTGTCAGCAGAAACTTTACAGGTGTCTTGCAACATTGGTCTTTTTAAAGCGCTCACCATGACAGTCACTGTTTTCAGCAAAAACAGAAGCATTGATAGGCACTGAAAAGCTCATTGATGCCTTGTCTGAGCCACAAAGAATTGTCGTCTATTTGTTACATCCTCTGAGTTTTTTTTATTTCACAAAGACAACACTGCCAGATTCTCTTAACAGCTGTTTAATTAACTAAGTTTTATTTTTTAAAATTAATTAAGTACTTTTTTTTAATGAAGTGCTTCTCCCTAGTGTACTTAAAGGTAAAACACAAAATCCACTCACGGTTTATGTATCAAATATCACAGCTTTACGGCATTGACTGACATTTGAAGCAAATTTGTGTTTAAAAAAATACAATAAAAGGGTGAATGTTTAACTGAGCAACTAATTGAAAGAGGCTGATGGCATGAAATTTAAATAAAGGAAAAAAATTAAGAGAAAAGTAAAAAGATTCAGAGTAAGAAGCTGCTCTTGTTAGAAATAAGACCATGTAAGTAGCTAACTTATGGCAACATAGTTGGGTCATTTGAAATATTGCAGTTTCTAACCTTTTTTATGCATGTTGGCTACGGACTTCCATTTGGATACTATGGTAACATAATTTTATCAGGTACTACCATGGTGGTACTACAATGGAAATGTTTTGTGGAAGTGTGTCATACCCTGATCAAAAGAGATTCCTGAGAGCCTCAAACAGATGTTGTTGATGCTCATCAGTCTATGAAAGGGCTATAAAACCATTCACAAAGATGTTGGACTCCTCTAATACACCTTAAAGCAGAGAATTTACAAATGGAGAAAATTCAACACCATTGTTTTTCTTTCCAGGAGTCTTTTAATGAAAACCAACTCAATAGCAAGGTCTATAATAATCCAGGAGGTCACAAAGAACCCCAGGATAATATCTAAGGATCTGCAGTTCAATCTTGCATTGGCAAATGTCAGTGTTCATGAGTCCACCAAAAGGAAAACACTGAACAAGATGGTGCACATAGTAGTATAGCAAGGAGGAAACTATTACTCTTCAAGTAGAACATTGCCATCTGTCTCAAGTTTGCCAAAGACCACCTGGTTTATGGGAAAAAATATTCTGTATACAGATGTGAACCTCATCCCAACTGGGAAGCATGGTAATGGGAGTATCATGGTTTCGGCTGTATTTCTGCAGCATGACTGGGATGGCTTGCCATCATTGACAGAATCATGAATTCTGGTTTGTACCAATGTCAAAGCATCTGAAGCTTTACAGAAGCTTTACGGAAGGCAAGCAATGCAGCAAGACGACAATTCCAAACGCACCTTCTGTAAAGCTTCAACACACATGTGGATTCTCCCGTACAATTTGCTGGTACAAAGTGTAGAACAATTATACTGTTTATGTTGCAGAATGTATGCTAAATCGTATTGTTAATTTAATTGTCAGTCTTTAAAAAGTAATCTGTTTTAATAGATAGATGAATTATTAGTAATTTACTTAATTTAATTATCCTTTTGAAATGTGTCTTCTGGGGTACACATAAAACAATTTAAAACAGTTGAAAAACAATTATTTTAATTATTTACATTTCTACGATGATAAAATCCTGTTCATCGATGTGTTGGTGACATTTAGACAATCAATAAGAGCAGCAGGGGGCAGAGTGTGAAGTGATTTAGTGTGAATATATATTTGTGTGTGGTCTGAAAAAGGAACTTTAACCCATAATTACTAATAATCTGACTAAGGGGAATATATGTCTATAATGAATAATGAAGGGCCCAGGATAGAACCTTGGGGGACACCAAAGGATAGGGGGGACAGGTAAGATCTGGAGCGGCCAATAGAAACAAACCGGTCCATATCAGTCAAGTAACCTGAACCAGTTAAGCGGTGTACTGGAAATGCCTAGAGGAATTTCCCTACAGTCCAAAATAATGTTTTGACAAACTTTAAAAAGCTACTGTAAGACCAAAAAGAATAAGGATATCTAGCTTTCCAGAATCAGCAGTTATTAATAAGCCATTAACCACCCTAACATGAGCAGTTTCTATATTTCATACAATTTTTTTGTTTCTTTCAATAAATTTGTATTTTTATATAGTAATGAAAACAAAAACCTTATTGTAAATATGTTTAAAGGGACCTACATACCCAATTATTATAATGTATGTATTTTGTACTCCTTATCTTGTATTCTCATCATAATGTATTGAATAACTTATTTAGCCAAATGCTGAAGTAGTGAAATACTGAGATTGTTAACAAAGAATGTCAATAAAAGTTGAGGCTGACATGAAAGTATCTGTACTGAGAAAATCTGCAGTCCTTTGTGAGACCCAAGTAGAGAACACTTGACTGTTTTCAAGGGATCTGTTCTCCACCGGTTTAATAGGTATTTCGAGGAGGGATGGAATAGCAGGTAGTTTCCAATCTGACACCATCCATTCTAAACTCTGAAAAAATAAAATCAAAACTACAAACCATTGACTGCAGACACCATTTTATTCCACGTGTGATAAAATCATACGGTCCTCATTTCACAATAATTCTTCCTTTAATAGTAATCCATGATGCGCCTGGCAGAGCCGATCCTGGAGCTCATGCACCCCCAGTCGTTGTATCTCCTGTACTCGCCAGGCCTCAGGTAGTACATCCTGCCCATGTAGTTAGGCTGATCGTAGAAGAGCCAGTGGCCGTCCATCACGTTGCAGGAGTTGAAGTCCCACATGTGGAAGCGATCCATCATGTTGGGGCAGTCGTCCATCAGCTCCATCATCCTGCCGCCCATGTCAGCGCGGTCGTACATCCTCATTTTGTAAGAACCATGGTACTGTTGAGGGAAATAGAAATTGATCTAAACTTCACAAATCACAGACAAAGAAATATTCTCCTGAGCTTTAAAAAACGATTCTGAATGATGTGACTTTTCAAAGGCCAGCCAATATAATAGTACCATCCCATATTATCTATATAAGGGATTTCTTAAATTTTTCTGTTTCTTTTTTGGAATTTCCCCACACACCAAAAATGCCTTTAAAATTTCAACTCATAGGTTGTGTGCCGATGTTCAAAGGTAGATATGCATTTTAATTCCTTCTGATTATTACACAGGTACCCTTTTATTCAAGAGGCTCCTACCATGGGGATCATGCGGCAGGATCTTATACAGTCATTGAAGCCCATCATTCGCTGGTAATCGGGATACTGGCCCATCCTCAGGAAGTACTGGTTTCCCATGAAGTTGGGACGGTCATAGACCATGAAGCAGCCGCTCTCCACTCTACAGGACTGGCAGTGGTTGAAGTAGGAGTGCAGGTCAGAGCAGTCGTTCATGCACTCATAGTGGCGACCGCCAAAGTTCCTGTCCTCATAGAAGATAATCTGATGAGAGAAAAACAACAGTCAATGATTTCCTGTCAAAGAAAATATTTTTTAGGGGTTTAATTTGAATATAACCATATTTTTTTTATACGTATTTTATTATAACCTATACAATAGTTATGAATGTATACTTAAACACATAAGTTTAAACACACATAAAACATATACCTTGCCCATAGTTGCTATTGGATGAGTCCCTTGTTCTGCTTTAACAGGTGAATTTGGTCCTCCTTATATATGTTTACGAGGTAACATAGAATGTTTTGTTATACAAATCAGCTTGTATCTGTGTCAGCAAAACCTTTACAGGTGTCTTGCTGCATTGACTTTTTAAAAAAACCACCATAATTCATTTATTGTCATAAAATTTGAATCAGAGAATATTCTATTCACTTCCCTTGAAATGTTTCTTATACAAAAACTATGCAGCAAAATTGGCTGTGTTTATTTTAACTTAATGTGTGTCATGTCGAGGTATAGTACTGTTAGCACTAACTTCAGAGAAGGTTTTACCAAGGTTTATTTTCTTCAGGACAGGTAATATTTAAAAAATGTAATTTAATTTAAACCTTACACTATTTGATTGTTATATATGTTATTTTAAACTGTAGTTATTATTTTAACTACACTATGAGTGCATAGTGCATATGTATACGAAAAAGTGAAAATACCATCGGCAACATCTACAATGTAAAAAAAAACTGTGGATTAAGCTGTCATTGAATTCCTTAAATATAAACTACATGTAATTACTTAGTAAATTAAATAGACATTTTGTTTGATGGACAGGAGTGGTGACCCAGAGGGTCCATGTCATGTGAGGGTAGTTTGTGGGTTTGTTTCTTTGAGACTTTTCCAAACTGATTGCTGCTTCCACACAATGGCCTTTGTCATTGGGCATGCAAGCCTTTATCTGTGGCCCTGGCTGGGATCTTTGCCAACATGGCATGTTTCCTGCATGGCCCTGTGAGGGCTGTTGTGTCCCATTCACACAGACATGACACCGGTTCATCCTCGGATGACCTATTTTCAGAGGGATTCAAAATCACGATAGAGCTAGAAGCCTCCTTTCCTATTATTTAGGACCAAAGTACTCAAAATTAAATAAATAATAAATAAAATATTAAATAATTAAATATATGGTTTTACTTTAGAAGAAGTGCTGCTTATTGTGATTGTTATATTTCATAATAACACATTGTACTTCCCAATGGCTTTTTTCGTCATTCCATAATAGCGCTTTGGATTTCATGGTTTCATCGCCTTTTTCATTTAATGGCCACTTTTTCCACTCATGTCCATTGGTGCAGGTGGGTGGTTATTTACGAACGATCCCTTTACCCTTTACAGTTGAAAACAACCGGGAAGCCATTACCTGCCAATGTCCTGTGGCAGGTTATAGTTAGCTAGTCTAAACTAAGGCTTCAGTTGGCAAAAACCATTAAAATATCATTTGGCAAATGAAATCGAAAAATTAATTGGAAAAATTAATTGAAAGATCGTTTGGAACACAACTAAATAAATTAATGATAATTAATTTATTAAATAATTAATTTGATTGACATACCCCTTTCTGATTATGAAAAATTATAAAACGGCAATGAAATTATGAAATTTGAAGCGCCATCATGAAATTTTAAAATGCCATTGGTAAATACAATGTATTATTGTGAAATGTAAAATGGTAACATTTTGAAAAGAGACATTTTGAAAAAGATAATAAGCGCTTCTTCTTGAATAATTTCAGGATAAAATATTTATTAATATATTTAATTATAAAATCATATATATTTAATAATTTAGCATTTAATTTTCTTTTCTTTTTATTTTGTGTACTTTGTTCTTCCATACCCATAACAGTGTGGGGCTATTATATTTAAATGCACTGTTTTTTTTTACAGGCGTTCATTTAGAGCAGGGGTCGTTCATATTGCTAATTCCAGCTATGGAATATCAGTTATATATTGGGGTTTTTCTGTTCGTTCAATCAGTTTCAACATCTACCAGGAAGTCACAGTTCCCTGGGCTTCATCTACAACTACCAACAATGACCTTCTCACTAAATGGAAGAATAAAGACTTCCCAGTTATATCACATACTCTACAGCACAGAGTGATTTGTGTTAATTATTTGTAAGGTAGTATTAACTTATCCTTACTATAGACTTTGGTGTCTTAGTCAGTTTTAGTCAAGTTGCAAGGTTAGAAATAAAAAAACCTAGGTTTAAAAAAAAAAACAACCTTTTGCTGGTAATAGCTGAAATATTATTTAGGGGTCAATTGTGGAATATTGTTAAAATGGTATACAAAAAAAAATTGTTAAGCTCCCTGGCAGGTGCCCTAACTAATCACACACATAGAAACTGGCCTAATTTTGCATTTGATTAGCATACACTACAATTTACAATCCACAAAAAGTCAAATGTACCAGTCATTTAGCACTTCAATAATGAACAAGTTGAGAGGTCCCCACTGGTAATTACAGCCGTTCTGTCTCACATAACATGCGCAATACCTGCCAGGTGTACCTGCAGTCTAGCTCCTTATATGTATTAATCTCTACATCACTTATTCCTTAAAAATATTAGTACAAAGGCCCATTCAACAGCAAATCTGTCACATCCGTGAAAAATCCTTATATGAAAACATTATTCTATTTTTTAAATGCAGGTAAAATGCATGTTTTATTTTTGTGACGCCATGAATAAGAAATAAGACATTACTCGTCACCTGAATCACTGATGATTTTATTGTGTTACAGAGTATATTATTATTATTAAAAGGCTGAAATAATTATGTTTCACAATGCCAGGCAAACCTTCAATAGATTCTCCTCAGAATTGCTAAAGACTTTGAGAATAGCTTGCAGGGTAGTTTTCCGTGGTACTGCCTACTAACTTCATTAAGCTCATGCAACCCTACATGGTCATGCTAAAGTTCAATTAAACAAATGAAATACTCAGGAATCATTTTATTTAGAATATTCCTTTATTGACACATAATTGGGGCTCTCCCCTAAAACTCTGTGATCCTGCGGAAGGAGCCAGTGGTGGCACAGGTGGCGCCCCAGTCAGAGAACTTCCTGTACTCGCCGGGACTCACAAAGTACTGGCGGCCCCGGTAACTAGGGTGCTCGTACAGGGTCCAGTAGCCCTCCATCACGTTGCAGGAGTGGATGTCGCGGCTGCGGAAGCGATCCTGGACCGACTCACAGTCGTCACTGAACTCCATCATCTGGCCCTGGAAGTCTGGCCGCTCGTAGACGCGCATGCGGTATGGTCCGTTGCTGGTCTGCTGAAACGGGCGCGTTAAACAAGACTGGCGTTGGTTTTGTAGTCAATAGTTAAAGGGGTAAAGTGAACGGTGTGAACGAATACAGTTGAAAAACCGCAACGCTTAGAAGATCTTGAATCAGGCAGAATGCTCACATAGGAGAAGGTGCGACAGGAGCGAATAGAGTCGTTGTAGCCCATCCAGTGTTGGTACTCAGGGTACTCCCCGCGGGTCAGCACGTACTGGTATCCCGTGTAGTTGGGGCGCTCGTACAGGACCCAGCAGCCGCTCTCCACCCTGATGGAGTTGCAGCGGCTGAAGTGGGGGTGCATGTCCGCACAGTCGCTGCTGCACTCATAGGAGCGGCCCTGGAAGTTCCTGTCCTCGAAGAACGTGATCTGCAGCAGGGGCCAAAGGGGTAGAGGCAGCGTCAACAGAAACAGGGTTAGAGAGAGCTTTGTGTTCACTTGTGTTTCGGTGAGAAAAAGCCTCAAATAAATGCTGCTCTAAGCAAACAGGACACACGTAAATGAGGACAAAGTAAATCCCTGATTGAAGATTTTAAGTCAAACATATGAAATGTGTGTTCAAACACATGTGAAATAAGTGCATGATATTATAAGTTCACTTCCTGTGGTCTTCTTAAACTATTGGTCATATATACATTGCTTGTCATTCAATTTAGTTTAGTTTGGTTCTCTATTATGTGTTATATTTACTTGAAATGTTGTTCTTTGCTCTGCTATGTTATGTATTTTTCTCAGCTTTTGGTTAACTTCTATTCATATTAATAGCATTGCCTTGGTTTAGTTGGAACAATAATATTATCTTAGTTCATAAATACCAGCTAACTGCAGATTGCTACAATTCAATCAAATCCTGGGATTTACAAAATAACAAAGTCGTTTTGGAGAGCAGAAGGCCTCAAGATGTCAGAATGTTCTTCTTCTGGTTCACGGAGGAAGCCCTCCCAGAGATACCGTAAAACCAGTCTTCCCCTTCTTACCTTACTCATTTTTTTTTAGTTCTGGATCTGTCCTTGTCAGTGTGACGGCAACACAACCACAGCTGGGTCCATTTTATAAACCTCAATCCAAGGTCACTTGATCAAACTTTTGTCATTTTAATGAGTGGGATTTCAGTTTTGGCAGCACTGCCAAAGTCTTGATCCTATCTATAGAGTGGAAAGCCCTGATTCATCAGTGCAAAAGACCTAGCAGGCACATTACTGTCCCCCTTATACACACATTAAACAAATGACATTTAATCCACTAATCCCCAATATTAGCATTCAGGTTTACGGTTTGGAATTTTTTTAGTCATCAAAAAGGTTAGGGATCTTTGCTGGTACTGATTCTTTCTTGAATACATATTTATGTTCTCCGTTCCTAAAATATATACCAGTTCAGAAAAAAATATCGGGGCGGTGCAAAGAACTGATTTAATGAGTAAGCTACCCAAAACGTTTCTCCCTCCTGGCCCTCTGTGCTGCACTTATCAGACTGTAAAAACACTCTATGTCTTCTTGCACTATAAAAGCATTAAATGCATGATGAATAACCACCTTTTAAATGGCTCTTTATTAAGGATTTATTATTAATAAAATAATCTGTAGGTTCAATGACATTCAAGCATCAGTTTACATTTATAAAGCACAGAATAAAGCATAGATAAATCTTTGCACCTTTAGGTAAATGTTTTATTTACTGAAATTATTTCTAATCAGAACGAAGTGAAATCCAATTGTGCATGCATTTCAGGACATAGGGTATGGAATCTCTTGATTGAGGTTTGACCATTTTTATGTACTGAATCTATAGGCACAAATTATATTGACAATTAATCAATGCCTGCATGTCCATTACCCAAAAGCTATTTACTGTTTAAAAAAACACAAATATTCGTTAAGCATCGCGGTCAAAGTTTCAACTGAAATTACACTATTGGCATTCAAAGTGTGGAAGCACTTTACTCTTGCAGTAATTCCCTTTATTTTTTTTTTGTGAGTTTTTTTGCATCTCCTTAAAGGGACTCCTCTTAGACTCGTAAGACTTGTCGTTAGATATGTCAAACACAAGATGGCAGTAGTCTCCCTTGAATTTTTTACTCTCAGTCAGCGTATTGTGTGATTGGGAGTTCAAAGGCTGTTTGTAACAACGGCTTGTGGAAAAACAAAGAAAAAGTTTCAACATTACTTTAAACTTATCTTTTAATGATAATCTATCATATATCATTATTGTAAGCACAATCCCCCCACCCTGATTGTACACAGAAGTCGTTAGACATGATCAGCATCTTGAATCAGCTCATGAAAATGTTGCCTTTTGGACTGTATGTCCTTTAGCTCTATGGTTCGGGTACGCTAGCTTTCTGGCAACCTAGATGAAAAACTTCAAAGCTTACATACTACTTAAATTAACATTAACCGCTCCGAAGTGCCAACTCACGCAATGAGAAAGTACTGGGTAAAGGTTTGCTAAAACCCATTCTGTTCAGTAAGGGTCAGCAGCCTGTCCCTAACTGACACTGCAGCAGATACTTGGCTAGATAAGTGCTTTAACAGTGGTTTGATTCTTCATGTCATTTCAGTCTCTCCACAGTTGGATCAACCCTGACGAATGTATTTTGATCTTGCAACAAATTGGGCAGGAAGGAAATATCAAATTTGCAACATAGATCTCAAGCGAATTGACTATAATCCTAAATTCCACAACAGAGTTGATAGTATGCAATACCTTCTGCTATTCTCCTGCTCTAAACAGTACTACGGCTTGTATGTAAGCAAGCAAGAGTCAAATTAGGAGTAAAAATGGCAATATTTTATTAAAACAAGTACAGCATGACATTTCAGTTATCAAAACAAAATCATTGTCGTCAACACACAATCAAAATTACACAAAATCTTCAAAATGCCAATAAAGAAAATCAATAAAAGCCAATAAAAAGGGCAGGCTTCAGAGACTCTGGCTTCTGTGCTGCTTATTTCTTCTTTTTGTCTTTAAATATCGGCGAATTCAAGAACATTGTGTCAGTGAATTTATCTCCACGCCTCATTTTGCTGTTGACACAAAAGAAAATCAGTTCATGTACATTATAAATAATTGCAAAGACCTCTTGTACTGAGTTGTTTTTGTCTTCTGTTATTCAGTCCATTAAAAATGTTACGGTGGCACCATGGGAAGGCAGCAATTACATAGATGGGCAAAGATAATGCAAAAAAATTATAGTACAGTTAATATGTTATTCTCTACTTGCCACGTAACAAGTACCTAGGCGACAGCTAGCAAGGTTAAGTTCGGTGTTGCAAAACTTGTTTCTTTGATGGCTGCAAAATAAAGAAAATCACTCTGCTTTGCTCACGTAATGAACTATATTTTGTTATCTAAAGACTTGCATTATAAACATTTCATTCCATAAAACGTTTTATCCATCCTGAATTTTGTCAAACGAGAACCATATGTTAGGACAGAATGACAGGTAACGAGATATGCAACGTGACTGCAGATTCACGAATATGGAGCCTCAGCACCAGTACCAGTTCAGGAGCCACTTCCTTCAAAAAAATTTTATTAAAATTAACTGTTGGAATCACTAATATTTCACATATTTCTTCCCAATTAAGAATTCCTCCCACCCACCAGTCTCCCAGTCTTTAGCATTCAACACACCATACAGTGGATTCAGAGCAGACTGGAGGACAGTTTCGTGGAAAAACCACCAGAGGGTTGTCCGGAGCTACAAAGTTTTATTGAAGAATACAGGGGAGATCAAAGTCCCAATCAGAAGAGAGCCAACTCTAACTCTAAATACAAGACAAAGAGAACATGTATAGCTCAGCCAAGAGGGGAGCTCCTCCCTAATATTGACAAGAAATGTTTAGTTTTGAGGCACAGAATGTTCTAGCCTGAGCTGATAATGGTTTCATCCCCACCACGACAAATTTAGAGGAAAAATACAACATACAGAATATCTTATTCCGTCTCCACAACAGGCATGTTCGTCAGACAGCATAACTAATTGTGCGCGTTGAATCCTTATCAATCTATCCATGAGTGTGCACCTTTACCCATAGCTACTCAAGAAGATTTCCACTTGAGAGCATTACTAAATCAAATAGGAAGAACTTTAAACTTCTAGTCTAATGACTATACCATTATCCCACAGTGCTGTCCCAAATAATTATTGTCTAGAATAATTTATTGTACTCATTGTAAATAATATAAGATGAAAATGATAGAATCTCATTCTAGTAGAATATTAAAATACGCAGGATCCTCCAAGATACATAGATTATGTTAAGAACTAACCAGTTAATGGGGGGCTCCTTGTAGGAAACAGCAGCTCCCCCTCGACGTCTTGTCCTCCCAGACTCTTCTCCAATTGGACGGTTTGTGTTGGTCAAACTCTTCAAAGCGTTACTCTCAATACCTTCGAAGATCAAAATAAAAATAAAAAATTCACCTCATCAATAAGCCAAAAATGTAGTTATTATATAATCATGAAAAAGGCTTTAACTAAATTCTTAGTAAAAGGAGGAGTCCATGTTACAGTTATATCAGTCGTATTGTGTGTCAAAGGTCACACGTAAAAATATATATATGAATAAATAAATTAAATAAATGTGTCCCAACCTGGTGTTTTATCAACCACAGTCTGAGACAGCTCCTCGTAGACAGCCACCCTAGGACATAGACTCTTTGGAGGAGGGCTGAGATTTACAGTCTCAGACAAGAAAGCCAGCTCGGAGCAGATGTCAGAGGAGGAATCAAGGACCTCCCAAGGAGGCCTTTCTTCCATGATCAGTTTCTTTTGGTTCTCCGACGCCACATCCAGGGTGCATGCACTAGCTGAGGTTGCACCATGCTGTCCCTCATCAGGTGAACAATTTTCTATTCTCACAGAAGGTGCTTCAATCACCCTGCTCTTTATGGGTGGGTCTTCTTGTGCATCGTTACTGGCGACGACATAGGTTTTTCTGTTTGCTGCAGAATTGCCCCCACGTGCAGGAACATCATAAGTCTCTCTACTTTTTACTCTGTGAACTTGATCCACTTTGCTATGTGAATCCTTGAATCCCCTGCCATTCCATCCAGAATATAAATCTTCAGTGGCATACGCTTGACCTGCACGGTTCTCCTGGGCAGCAGAGTCTGTAAACACATTAGCTGCTTGTTTTTTCTTAGTCTTCCCCACGTTAGTAACGACTCCTTGAGCAGTTGGCACAAGGAACAGCTTTGTATCTACTAAACCACAACTACCATGGCCGTCCAGAGAGACAACATAAGTTTTCCTAAGATCGTCTCTGTGTCTCGCACTCAGGTCCATTCCTCTGCCCCATTGATCTAATTGCTCCTGTTTAGTTTCCTCTGTATGTTTTTTGGCAGAACTGAGGGGATTCAGCTGGTGGGAAGGGTCTGGACTCTGAGCCTCACTCTGTATCACTGAGGTGGGGATGTCGGTCCCCATAGGCTTATCTCGTCGAGTAGAGCTTCTATTGTTTTTTTTCGTACTCAGACGACCAGAGGAATTCTTCTGTGCCTTCTTCTTTAGTTTGGCTGTGCTCTCTTTTCTAGTTATTGTGGATTTGTCTTCTCTTGTGGCAGTCGAGAAAGGCTCGAGACCCTCCCAAGGGGGGCTCTCCTCTATGATCAGACCCCCTTGGGTCTCCAGGTGCCCCTCTGGTTCCAGGGCAGCTTTCCGCTGTCGCTTTCTGGAAGCCACAGGAACCTCTGGGAAAGGTTCCTTTCGCTTGCCTTCCTCTAAGAGGGTCCCTTCTTTTGGTGGTTCTATGCAAGAGTCAGAGGCTCTTGTATCCCGGGCAGCTACTGCTATAGTGTGTGGAAGATCAAAGTCTAACGATTCACCACCATGTACCTCCCCATCAACCCCCACAAGGGACACTTCGGTTCTGCCGGTTCTTGATGGGTGATCTTGCACACAAACACCTGAGATCACATAGGTTTCACTTTTTACTGTAGAAGCACTCCTACTGACTGGAATAATGTAAGTCTGTCTACTTTTTGATTTAGGCACTTTATCTTCCTGCCGATCTACATTCAAAGGAATTTCCTTGTCCTTAAATACAGAACTCTGAAACTCCATGTCAGCAAAATAATCATCATTAAGCGGACTACCCAAGACCCTGTTACTACGAGGATCCAGAGAGGCAAGATCAGCTTTTCCAAGGTCTGGGTCTCTGTTAATTTTCTCAGATGCTCCTCTTGCATCTGTTAAGACCTCACGGGTGCGCCTTTGATTCTTGGTGTGGCGAGACGTGACATGAGTCTTCCTGCGTGCTGCAATCGAGTTTATGGTTTGCCCCAAGTCCTCCGTCTTCACTACCATGATCCCCTCTTCATTTTCCCCAGCAGAGCCACAGGAGTCCAACAAAGGGTTAGAGATTGGCACCGGTGCCTCACTCTGTCTTGAAGTGGCAAGAGAGTCAGCCTTCAAGGATTCCTCTCTGTGAGAAGAGCTGCCTTTATTCTTCTTCCTTCCTCGCTGAGGACAGGAGATGTCTGTCTGGACCTTCTCCTTCTCCTTCGGCCCAGCTGTACCCTCTTTCCTGAGTTTCTTGGGCCTAGTCTCCACGATTTCCAATTTAGCAGTGTTATCACTGACGGTCATCTCCATCTCCGTGTCAAAGAAAGTGGTTATTTCCTGTTGTTGGAGCTGACTGGGTGTCTCCACAGTAGGACAATCCAATGGCTCCCTGGTTTCAGGTACAGTAGGATGTGGTAGAGGCAAAGCTGTGGAGTCTATATCGACAATACCGGCTACCTTATCAATACCCGTCTCCATCCCAGGGTCAGAATAGAACTGTGACCACTTCTCCAACTCAACCTGCAGGCTACTGGAGGGCCGAGGAGTTCTTGAGTTTTCCACTGCCTCAGCCTCCACAGATATGTTGCCTGTGAATGACATTTAAAGGAAGTTAAAGATGTCGATTAGTTCAGAAACAGTAAATCAGTACTTCAAAGAAAACGTAATTTTTTTTTTTTTTTTTTTTTTTTAATTACTCAATGTAATAGTGTCATTGGCATTGGCAAAAAAAATGCTATGGGGGGAAAAAAAATGCTATGGGGGGAAAAAAAATGATTTTCATTATCAGCATAATCTTACACTAAAAATATAAGACAAGTCTAACCTTTAATATAACTGTTCAAAGAAAAAGAAAAAAATTCTCAAAAACATGCGTGTCACAATTATTGGCAACACGGCATTTAGTTCTTTTTGTACCCTCCTTTTATCAAGATAACAGTACTGAGGTGTTGCCTAAAATGTTTGATGAGGTCAGAGCACACATAGGAAGTGATCTGAGACCATTCCTCCGTACAGACTCTCCTCTTCAGCTCACCCCACTGGTTTAAAATGGGGCTTAAGTGAGGGGACTGGGATGGCCATGGCAAAAGCTTGATTCTATGATCAGTGAATAATTTTCATTTGGATTTGGAAGAATGCTTTGGATTGTTGTCTTGCTGGAAGAACAACTACCCCGTTGTAGTCTCCTGGCAAAGGCAGCCAGTTTATGGCCTAAAATATCCTGGTATTTGATGTCCATGATACAACATATTCTACCATGGTTCCCATGGCCTTTGGAAGTAAAAAAAAAAAAAAAAAAAAAACCTTCACAGATCCACCACCATACCTACAGTGGGCCTTATGTCATTTTGGATTTTCATTCAATGGTCTTTTAATGCCAAACTCACCTCCATTGTTTGTTGCCATAAAGGCCCATTTTGGTCTCCTCAGACCATAGAAATCAGTTCCAATCACATTTTGCACACAACTCCAGGCACATACATCTTCAGTTTGATGACAGCAGAGGCTTTCTTCAGACAACTCTTACTATTGAAGGAGCTCAGTCTATACTGGTAACTACTGAGGTAGTTTTAACCCAGGAGTGACCTGGCTGCGCTGATTTTACCTTGCTGTGTAGCATTCAAGAATCTCCAGGCTTTTATGTTGCAGAATAACAATACGTTTATTTGTTTTACACTGCAGCATGCTTTATCGATTTTCAACAGTAAAACCATAGACTATAAAACAGCATGTAAAACAAAAGTTTAGCACCAATGCGCCACAGCAATCAAAAAGCCTTTGCCCTTCCGGGCCAAAATACCTGCCCGACAACAGCTTGGATTCTCCCTTTATAGAGCTTTTTGACATGGAGGTGGCATCTAACTTGTTTTGGAGACATGAAGACCCCAAGATGTAACAAACTTCTGCAATCCTCCACACACAGTTGTAAATAAACCTGCATCTCGTTCCAGGCAGGTTCATAACACATTTTAAATTTCATAATTCCCCAATAGTGGAGATGCAGCTATATATTTTTTTATATATATTATACAATCGCCTGATTTGTGAAGGTCAAGAAACTTGTTTCATCTAATGTGCATGTTCTCTGCCTTTTCCCATGCTGATGGATGACTAAGGGAGAGTTTCCAAAAACTCAGATAAACTTAATCAAATCTTAACCGTAATATACAGTACTGTGCAAAAGGCACCCTAGCTTTTTAACACAAATGTAGTCTTTCAAGTATATTCTTCTGCATTTTTCAGTCAGTAGAATTATTATTTTTATTTTTTTTAGATGTCCAAACATTCATTTTCTGAAAGAAGAACAAGGAATTCTGCCACAGATGGTATGGTCTCCACAGAACCCTGATCTCAACATCATCGAGGCTGTCTGATTACCCAGACAGACAGGCAGACAGCCAAAGTCTATAGAAGTACTGTCGCAAGTGCTCCACGATGCTCGGCACAATCTACCTGCCGATTGTCTAATAAAACTGCACAACAGTGTACCCAAGAGAATTGATGCAGTTTTAAAGGCATAGGGTGGTCAACAAATTTTCCCTTCCATTTTTTTTTTTTTGGTATTTGTTTAAAAAAAAAAAAAAAGTTATTTGTCCTTGAAAGCATTTTCACTTTACATGTGCCTACTAAACTTTTGCACAGTACCGTCTATCCATTAGATTTTATTCATAAAAAATTCTAGGGATGCCAAAAATTGTGTTACTCGTTTTTGAGAAAAATTATTTCTTTGAAGAAAGTCAAGGGTTAGACACATCTTATTCCTCGAATGTAAGATCAAGACAATAAATACTATTTAGAAGCCTTTTTTGTTCATATTTCTGTAGGGTGCCAATATTTCTTGAGGACTATAAATAAAAATCAAACCAACAACTTCTGAATTCTGTCTGCATTAACAGAAAAACACTCTAAAAGTAAAAACTATAGGAATATATGCAACAACAACTACCCTACAACTATTAATAATAAAAACTCCCAACATTAACATCCAACAGCGCATTTCTATAAAATGTCTTTTAATAAGAATAAACAGCTCCGCACATTTTCCCCATTTCTAAACAACTAGTAGTTTTACACCCATTTCCTAATGTTATCATTCGATTCCACCTTTAAAACAATAACTAATAAAGCACTTAATGTCACTGAATATTCATGTAATTAAGAGCATAATAACAGAGACCATGCGATCCCTTACATACAGCTCATACCTTTGGAAACCTTATCCTTTGTCAGTGGGGCTTTTCTTTGTGTCTCCTCAAAACACTTCATGATGGGGGCCATTTCATCAACACTGATTTCTTGGCTCTGTTCTGTTAACTGAGATGAACACTCAGGATTTCTAGACTGGTTTGAAGGGAGAAGAACCCTTGCTGCGTTTCTAGAGGAAAAAAGTTCACAAAACAAATAAATTGTTTTTGATACTGATAACTTTGAACAACAACATATAGAATCCTAATCAGATGCAGAAACCTTATTTATTCTCACGTGTTTTAGAAGGGGGAAAAAATATCTACCTTGCTGAAAATCACTCAGATGTATTTTATTCAGATACTACTATTTGTCCAAATACTATCTTTCAATAATGTAATTATGCTTAGGGAAATATTTATACCTTTCAAAATTTGGAATTGTCTCTTCCGAATCTGGCCGAAATTCTTCATTTGTGGCTTTATCAGTAAGATCCTTTTGTAAATGAATAATTTAAAAAAGAACAATGTATCAATTAGTCAATTTTTGCATAGTTTGTATAATAGACTACTAGACTTATCCAAAATGATAAAACCCAACAAATGTCCATAATTAAAGAAGAACGGTTTGTTTTAGTTATACATCATATACACCCGATTACTGTAAAACTAAAACAAATATTTAGACATGGTTCTGCCCATAATGATCTCTCATTTATGTCAATGCTGTTACATCTTCAGTGGACAGCAAATCCAATGTGGCTGCCAAGCTGTTTAAGGCATTGCTCTGTAGGTTCCTCAGGAGTGAAACCTGGGGTAAAAACACAAATATAATTTAGTTAGTTTTAAGCAGACATAATACTATCTAAATACAATATAGAAATCTGGATGTTAAGCCCTTTTCAAATCGAATTTAAATCAATACAACACAATCCACACCCACCAGTTGGCTCTGCTTGTGTCGATGGACAGCAAGGTCAAAACAAAGGCCCTCCACTTTTTTCATCAGGTGTACAGTCTCGGTTTCAAGCAGCCGACATTTCTGCTTCTGAGCCACCAGGGCCAGAGCTAGGGCCTTGTTATTTGTCTTCAGTGAGATTTTGAAGAAGGAGGAGGTGTCTGAATGAAGAATACAGTTCAACAAGAGGGCAAAAACCGCACTAATTAAGCACAAAAAAAGTCTAATACACGACCGTCCACAGTGATGTTGCCAATAGCAACCCTTATGCACGGCTAATATTTCCAGACTACAAAATACAAGAATAAAGGGCCTCTAGAAACTGCAAAATAAAATAAAAAAAACACCATTAAAGTCGCTATAAGATTACATCAAGTAAGCGACAAATGTGAGATGTGGCTGAGAATCTAATGAGGATTTAGCATCATCACTTTTTTTCACTTGAGGAGCGGTAAAAAAAAAAAACAGGCTTCAGGTCAAATGCTATCTCGTACGATATGAATTACAATGAAAATCAATACAACTGAACTCACTGTGAATCTTTGTTTTTATCTTGGAGGCCAATAACGAGTTGTGCTTGGCAGCTTTGGTGGCTACCTGCTTCTCCAACACCGCTGACCCTCTAAGGTTAGTTGCACTGGTACAGAAAAATGCTTTCGCACCGCCGTTAGTCTGCATGGTCATGCGGGCTGGGATAAGATCAATTTGAAAAGCCGAACATAAACGGGAAAAACTATTTTTTTCATTAACCGATAAATGTTTAAAATAAGGCTGGCTGATGGTCGATTGGCGACAAAGACAGCCGTAAGCTAACTAGCTAAATTATATGAAAGTCAAAGCCGGTGTTTATCGTATGATACACAGCCAGCTACCGACCAAATCGTTCGACACTTTCAACTTTTCTAACATAATTCACCGGTGTGATAAGTTCACTAATTCAGTAGAACTTAACTACTACTACTACTACAATACCTCTCGATAACTGGAACAAACCAGAGATTCTAACAGGTTTTCTTCCCAGAAACTAACGACAGCTCTTCAAATATAAACACAATACCGCCGTCTAACTCAAAATTAGAACACCGCCCATTGAAATTTCGGACCCACCCAATTTTCCAATCATGGCCAATAACGCTACATTTCATTTAGTATTCAATCTGAAATTGGTGGAATGTTTCATTACGTTTTCTTCTCTCCCAATCAGAGAGCAGAATTTCATTATCCTATCCTAGTACGAACCGGAGCTCTTGATTTTGAAAATGAAATGTTAAAGAAAAAGAGTAAAAATATATATGTGCTGTGTTCGAAAACGCTCCCTATCCACTAAATAGTGCACTATATAGGGTGTCGGCCGTTTTGTAGTGGTGTCCGAATTCATTCCCTACATCTCTCCCCCTTCATTTGTTCACTCATTCTTACCCACAATGCAATGTGATTTAGAGTGTACATGCGATGTACACTATTCGAACCCTATTTCCCATAATCCAACGCGGAGACGGCGGCAGAGTTCAATTTTTTTTCTTTTTTACTTGCGTCAAGTTTGCCTCCGGACTCGGGTCGAGGACACTGACAAGAAGAACCTCGCGAAAATGTGTGCTCGTGCACTTGTGTTAGTTTTTCTTGGTAGTTTACTTTTCTACAATTTTTTTGTTATACATATATATAAACCGTAGCGTTTTCATTATTTTCAATTATATTTTTATGAAAAATAAAATATATAGATAAACATGACAAGTCTTTCAATCATTAATGTATTAAGCATAACAAATTAATAGTAGCAAGAAGATTAATTGTATTGTAGCGTTTTTTCAGAGTGCTACTACTCTGCTGGGTTCAAGCAAGGAGTCAGACACCGATCTACCGGTCCTCTTTATTTCGCACATGCGCTTACAACTGCCTTGACAAAGGCAGAACTGGCAGTGGAAAGAACTGCTGAACATAAGGAAAAACACAGACAGCCCTCACATGAACAGATAAACCAGCCCACGGTGAGGGAACTAAATCTTAACCACAAAACACTTAACGGTACAATTTAACCAACAGAACTTCTACACATCCCCATTCCTAAGAAACAGGAAACTTTGAACACATTAGTTACACAGTGTATAGTTCGGGAGCCAGGCTTCCCAGCAGCCCCCTCGGGGATGGCTAAAGCCCATTGGCGGGGGAAGCGCTGCTTGCCATCGCCGTTACAGTATTATGATTCATTTTTTATTAATGCAAAAATAAAACACAGAATGCCTGGGGTATGCACAGTAAAACATTTTAATTTTATATTAAAAATGATATTTTTATAGATGATAAAATTCATGAAACCACACATGTGAAATGTTCATGACAAAATTCTGCGACAGCTCCCGAGTGCTCTCTGACGCAGGGAATTTACGTCAGCGTCTGAAATCACTCACTCATTTCGTTCACTCACCGCTGAAATTTAGTGGACTTTTTAGCTGCCATTCACTATATGGGAAATAGTGAATGAGCGAACGAGTGGGCGATTTCAGACACAGCCAAAGAGACAGAAAATCAATCATAATAATTTCCATAACATTCCCTCCTTTGCGCTTGTCACAAAGACACTTTACAGTTATGGCAAAACCATATTAACCAGGCCTGACCCCCCTTTAGAACATGCCAGTGGCAACAGTGGCAAGGAAAATTCTCTAGGCTGGCAAGAAGAAACTTTGAAAAGAACCCGGCTTAAAGGGGGAGTCCATCCTCCTCTGGCCAGCACAGGAAAATCTGGCTTTGTCACTTGATTTGCATTCTACCTGATTTGTAAGAACAGATAATAATCTTCTAAAGCTAAGAAACATACATGATAGTAGTGATTAACAATTTTCATTTTAGTGAAAAAACCCCCCACAAGGGTGTAAATCCTGTGTGTGATGGTTGTTTTCTCAGAGCCCTGGAACACAGTGCAGAAACTGTGTGACTCCCATACACACACATTCACTTTACTTTTGCAAGAACATAGATAGTGAGGCAGTTGTTAAAGAGGCAGTAACACATTAGTGCGACAGCAATTTTTCTTGATTCAAAGCAATCAGTAATTCGGAGTAAATATAAATTTCAGAGTAAATTCGTTTCATTCTCAGTATCCTTACATTTTCCAATCTTCCTTTTTCTTCCTATCTAGGCCTTCTTTTCATCTTTTTGCTTCCCCGAGCCACAACCTAGCTGCATCATAACCTGCCTTTTCCTTCTTTTTCTCATCCTTTCCACAATCTTTCTCTATACTTTGCACTAATTTAGTACATTCTGGAACACTCAATTTGCCCTTAAAATCATATTTTTTAGACCATTTTTTTTCAGATGTTTAACATTCCTTCCCCCTCGTTGTATTTCCCATCCCCTGTGAGCTCAGTTTCCTGAGACTTACAACAATTATTACCTATAATTTATGAGTCCTCCCCTTAACAGCCAGTCAGGTTATGATTTCTCAATTCACTGACCTATTCAGTAAGACACTGTTTCTGTTGACACTGTAAGGTTTCCACAACCAGACAGTTTCATTGACACCGTAAGGTTTCCGTTGTCTGTTGCCTTACTGAGACACCGTTAATAACTATGTCCAACCCACACAATTATTCTACTACTATCTTCTCTTGTATTCATTTACTAAAGTCCCTGACTCTAATCTGGGATCCCTGATCCCTGTTTGATTTAACGTGCACACGGAGTTATTTATTCCTGTAGTCTTCTCACACAGACTATGGTCTCACTAGAGTCCCTGACTCTAATCTGGGATCCCTGTTTTTTACTAGAGGCCCTGACTTGGATTTAGGATCCCTGATCCCCGTTTTATACTCACTCTGCTCGAGTCCAGTGAATCTGTCTTTCTTTTTCTCTTTCGTTGGATCCCGTCACCCTCCTCCGTCCAGCAGATCCTTTTGAACAAACTTTGAACAGTCCAGAGACTTTTTCCCCCATGCACCGCATCAGGTCCAATCCTGCCAGGAGAAAAGATACTGGGATCCGGCTCGAAGGACCAAGTTGTTAGAAATATTTCGCTTTATCGCTGGAGTCTTTTTGTAATAGATTTTACTTGCAAGGAGCCGATACATGCACTTCGCTGAGTATAGAATCGACTGATGAGCTCTGCTCCGCAGTCCAATTTAAGTTTTTGGATTACACACATAGGAACACATAATTCATTGTTAAAGTACATCAACCGGGACCATTTGTTCCTGCTCAAGGACACATAATTTTTCCTGCTTATCATACGAGGAGTTGCTCTTCGACTACTCCCTATTTCTTTCTTCTTGTTTTTGCAAGATAGCTTGAATATTTTTCACACTTGTGCATACCCTAATAATTATCTTATTGTTGCAGAAGTTAGTGCTTGCACGCAACATTACTTTATTTGCAATTGTTTAATAGCATTTAAGCATAATCATATAGCATAAGCATAAGCACGCTCAAATTCAGTGAGCTCTTTAGAATGACCCATTCTTTCACAAATGTTTGTAAAGGCAGACTGCATGGCTAGGTGCTTGATTTTATGCACCTGTGGCAATGACCGAATGAAACACCTGAATTCAATGATTGAGAGGTGTGGCCCAATACTTTTGTCCATATAGTGTATATATATTACATTTTTGCAAAATATTATCATCATTATATGGATGCTGGTATCATCATCTTGCGAGGATGCACACTGGGCTGCCAGCAGGACTGTGGTCCCTCTCCCAGGAGCACCGCTAATTTGAAAAGCTGGTTCGTCATTTTTGGGAAATCGGGTTGGGATTTTATAATTTGGGGGAGAAATTATGTTAGCAGTACTTTGTACAATTTAGAAGGAAGTGCATCTCTGTCTCGACCTATGTCGGCCCATCTCTATGGCCAGGCTTTGGTCGCTGAGTCTGTACTTGGTCAGGATCTGTCTCCTCCTCATATCTCTGGCAGTGATGAGATACTCCGACAGGGTATAGTTTCTTTTTTTAGTGCTCGATAGCAATTAAGTCTACTTTGGGATTTGGTTTCATTTTCCCGATGTTCCTGGTAGGAGGTTTGAATTTGTTTGGTAATTTCGGTTGACTCTGATCAGTGGCTTGTTGGCAGTGCTGAGGCTGCTCAGTGTTAGTAGGAGTTGGTGCAGTGAGCTTCGGGACCAGGTGTCTGAGGGAACTCTTCTCAGGGCTGAGCTCTTGGGTTTGTAGGGCTTTATACTGCAGTGAGTTTGTGAGACTTTTTTGGAGATGCATCCAGAATTTGAGGGCTAATATATGGATGGGTATTAGCATGAAATAGCGGCCTAATTCTGCCCTGCATGTGGTGAGGAGTTTTCCTCTGTACCTGCAAAATGTTTTTGCAGAAATCTCTTGGATCTCTGTCGGATGCTTGTCCTATTTAGTGTAGTTCTGTTGAATGAGTGGACCACATATCTCACTTCAGAGAGAGCTCAACGCTGTCGAAAAAAGCACAGTATTCTAAACAGGTGCCACAAACTCCTTAAAGACTATACAGATTTAAATAGCCAAATAGCCGTACTAAAATGAAGATAACATCTTTTCATACAAAACATTGTAAGAGATTGTGACCAGTATTTAAATAGCCGTAGAATTCTAAAGTCTGTTTATAATCATCAAACACAAGTATTATTGGTAAAGGGTGGCTGGCTATAACGTAAAAGAAATGCATTTCAAAAGCAATAATAAATATTGTATTAATAAAGTTAGACAGCTGTATATCTCAGGTAATTGGAGTAGTGATGTAAACATTTTCTGTTGTGTATTTATCAATAACAGTGACAGCAATAAATACAAC
>JAOYSI010020715.1:6226-35171 GCA_025775065.1 Hiodon alosoides | reverse complement strand
CCCTGGCATGGGAGAGATAAGCTGTGGCCAATCAGACGAGGGGTATCATCTCCGGTGTAGTCCTGAGCAGCAGGAACTAAGAACGAACCTCCTACAAGGACCTGAAGCTGCTCCTCACCGTTTGCATTATTCTGTATGCGTCTACTATTATGTCAATTTCCCAGAGTTCTCTCAGCTGACTCTGGGGTCAGCGAAACATTTTTCCGCGTGGCACCGGGTTTTCTGGTTTTTTCGATTCACTCTGGAAAACGCAATTCTCTCAGTAAAAATTCGCGAAAACAAATAAAGTTCGATTGAATTATTTATTGGTCGATTGAGGAGGGAGCGCTGTGTAATCTCACGCCTTCCACAAAAGCAAATATCATTTACTGAAACATCCTACGCGCACACTCATATTTGGGCGTGTGTGTACTCGAACTGCAAGACTTTGTTACAGGTGGCCTATAACAAAGCGTGGTGTATCAAAGCATTAGCTTAGCGCACCGTGCTAAAAGAGATATGTTGGCATAGGACTCGACAAGATCCAAACAAACAAACTCCAGAGGGCGGAGTCACCAGCAGAAACACAGCAAAGCATCAGGAGGCTAAGCCAATAAAGTTAATTAGGCTCATTATCATCTGATAATTGCAGACTCCGCTCTCGATCTTTTGCCAAACCTAATGCAGTCTCACATCCCACTTTACATAAACAGACACCTGTTCGAAATTAAAAAGTTGCTGGATTTTGAAATTGTGCGCCTGTGCACTTCTGAAAGAAATGGAAAAATCACAGAAAATAACTTTTTTTTTTTTACTGCCACTAAATACAATGTCTCAAGCACATATCCGTTGCCATTCTATATCAGTGCAGGATTATTCTAGACTCAGCATTGTAGGACCTTCAACTCCCCTGTGCATCATCTGTAGGCGTCCTGCAAATTCCGAACGGCCGGTTTTCACACCAAGACTTCCATAATCCATATCTTTAAACTGAACATGACGCAAGCTCCCCATCTTTAGTGGATAACGAGCATTTAAAACTGCAGCGCAAACGTCCCAACGCAGCTAGAGCGGCTAGTACTACAATTCCTCTCACGCTGCTCGAACC
The DNA here is from genome assembly GCA_025775065.1 of Hiodon alosoides. Lineage (NCBI taxonomy): Eukaryota > Metazoa > Chordata > Actinopteri > Hiodontiformes > Hiodontidae > Hiodon > Hiodon alosoides. The sequence goes on along the minus strand of JAOYSI010020715.1, from coordinate 34,084 downwards.
AAACATTTAGATAATAGAAACCCGCCGCGAATCACTCAAAGGTAACTGTTACGGAATAAAGCGAGGACGGCGTCTCACGGCTTCAATGCTGACGGGGCCCTTTCGCACGGCCGCCGCCGCGTCTCAGTCTCGCCTCTCAGCTTTCATCTCCTCCCTGCTTTATCATCCTCTCACGCAGGCCCTGAGCACGTCCCACGTCGACAGCCACTTGCCACCGTTTCGCCAGGAAGATTTCATTCCACGTCATGTTAAAAAAACGAGAATTTCAAATTACATTTTAAAATCTGGGACGGGGGAATAACTTTATCAGTCTTCATCTTCATAATTATGAATCCAAAAAGGCGTGTGCCTGACATTTTAGCAAAACCGAGACAGGAAGCATGAGATCATCTACAAACAACAAAGGGCATTATCTCCATATCTTAGCCATCCTTTTTTATATTCTGTCCACGACAACGGCAGAGGCAACACACACCATGGCGACAAACCTCAGGCAAGCGAACTTCACACCGAAGAGCACGAACACACTTCAGTTAGGTAGGAGACACTTTTGTCCAAGCGAACTTCACACCGAAGAGCACGGACACACTTCAGTTAGGTAGGAGACACTTTTGTCCAAGCTACTTACACACCGAAGAACACGAACACACTTCAGTTAGGTAGGAGACACTTTTGTCCAAGCAACTTACACACCTTACAGTTTCTACACTCAACCACTTGTACAACTGGGTATTTACCAAAGCAGTCTCACAACACCTCACCATTGTTTTTTAGACCAAAGGCATTGCTGGGTCTAACAAGGGTAGGAGGGCTCAGACTGCAGTCTCGGCGGACCTCGGTTTACAAGCTGGTGGTGTATTACACCTGTGACCCAGCCACATGCAGGAGTCGCCCACGTGCACCCAGGGACCTTTTACTTATGCCAGCGCCACGCGGTTATGTTCACCAAGCGCTCGGTAATCATTTCCAATTCACATAAAAACGGTTTGGTTAAAGTGAGTCAGGGTCACTTAGTGATGAAAAGCCTGTTCCACAGGAATTAAGATAAATAACATATTTTTCTTAAACTGTGGTCCGCGAGCATCTCGAGCACGTGCGTGTGCAGACTCTTTTCAGGCCAGACAAACAGGCTGAAAAAGAAAAAAGGTGGACAACGCATCGTCATTGTCATCAGGTGCAGATCCACCTCAGTTAGCGCGTTTGGGTTAGTACCCTGGTTGCCGAAGCTGTCTTGGGCTGCCGCTAACTAATCACCAGATCTGGGGATCCGTCCGCGGCCGCGTGCTGTCAGGCTTCGAGACCCGTTTTGACGTTCCTTAATTAGCGCCCCACGCTAGCACGGCGAATCCTGGCCAGTCACAGCTCCTCGCGGCTGTCTCGAGCGCAACATGCTCCAACCGCGGCCGTGTCTCTGACCCCACCCCCCAACCCGGGAAACTTTTGTTTCGGCGAAGTGAGAGAGTCAAAAATCAACCCAAGCAGAAACATCGGTCCCAGGAGATCCTCATTATATGTGAAGTGTGTCCGACTCCACGCACCTTGCCCACGGACACACGGCTAGGCATCGCAAGATAATGGGGCTTGGCATTTTCCATCATGTGTTTTTTTAAGCACAGAATTCCAGATAAGAGGTAACTCAAGGCCACATGGGCGGACGCACGCAGGAACAGGAAGCAGCGCCTCACTCCAGGTGAGCGCCACAGCCCCTGGGGGGGTCAACAGGGATGATAAAGAGGGCGGACGCAGCAGGGATTTATATTGCCAGGACCCAATATTTGTCAGTCACAACCTCAGCCTTCTATTTTTACTATCTCAACGCCGCAAAAAAAAAGCTCCCGGGAATTAAGACAGAAGAACGACTTGTGAAATTAAACCACAGGATGGGGTAGTTGGGTGTTAAATCGCCCGCCCAAATCTGAAGATCGCGAGCGATGACCCACATCACACGCCCCTCACTTTCAAAGAAAGGATGAAAAGCCATCAAGGGTTGAGCTTAAAGCAAGGGAAAACAAAACAACGGTCGAAATGAATGGAGATAAGCCCCTAAACACCTCAAGGTGGCCCATTGAGTACATGTATTAAAAACCAGCACCCAAAACATCCGTCAGCTTCGGTAAGAAAATCTGTTCTGTATGCTCTTCTCTTTTTGACCTTTGTACTCCAATAATGGTTTCCACTTCGCTCTCTTAGCTACTTCCCATGATCCCGTCTGCGACTTTCCCATATGTACCCTCCTATGTCTGCTCTCAGAAAGACCGAAATCTGTCCCTGCCCCTTCACGCACCGAGTAAAGTTAGATCAGGTAAGTTGATTAAGAAATTGCGATAAATAACTAATGTTTATCTCAAATTGTATTTTTGCGTGTGCAACGGGGGGGTTTGATCTGGTCTGACCCCTAGGTCTAAATCTTATGACTTGTCCTTGTATCTCAGCACTGGCTGCCCATTAAGTTCAGATATTGAGTTAAAATGAACCTTATAACATAAAAAAGCTATGAACGGTTAGGCTCAGATTGACATCTCCGCTCTGTTAACCTGAGATCGGCAGAGTCTGGGTTATTAACAGTGCCTAGATCTAGGCTTCCGCCCATCAGAGATCTTCTATGGAGGCCTTCTGCTTTGCACCCAAGCTTTGGAATGCTCTCCCTCAGAAAGATTCAAATACTACTGATACTTTCAAAAAGCAACTAAAAGCTCTTTAAAAAAAACAAAACTGTTGTACAGTGTTTTTGATGTGTCTCCTCTGCCTTTAGGCTAAACCTGTTGGGTGTGGCGTTTTAAAATGTTTCAATCAACTCTGTGTCCAATGTGTGGAACATTCTGCGGAGACATTTTGTTTGTCAAGTTATGTAAATTGTAAAGAGCTTTGAGATGTGCTTCACAAATTGCCCTGTTAAAAATAAAGAATATTATATTATAGTTATTATTTTTCATGCCATTTGTGCATATAATTCCACTGATACAGTATCTGTACTGTAGGATTTCATTGCTCCACCTGTGTCAGGCCATGACGGCACTGCAAATGGCCTGGGGTAAAGGAATCAGGGAAAGGAGTAAAATGTATTTAAGCCAAAAATCTCTGGATCTGGAAATTCATCTAGCATCAGGCATGTTTAAAATGAGCAAACACTGACACAAAAAAAAGCATCTTTAAAAGGGTTTTCTTTTGCTCACATATAAAGTAACTGCACAAGACTCATTGCCTTATTACAAAAAAAAATTGCAGATGACGCTTGCAAAAAATGTTATAAGACGAGGGCGCTGATTTTCACTGAAAGCAGCTGGGTCACAATATCAGTAAACAATACTGCCCTTTCTCTGTCCACACCGCTGAGAGTCTGGTATTGTACCGAAACTTTAGTCCCAAAGAGATCACACAATGGCACTTTTATGGCTAACAATCACACACTGTGCACACTACGCGCAATCCCCCATTTCTACAGTCCTTAAGTGTTTGTAGTCTTCAGTTCAAGGACCTGCAGCTCCGGTCGGCGGTGATACAAGTCTCCTGTCACTTAAACACTGTATTCAACACTCGACTGAAGTCATCATACAGGATGGAAGTCGTCTTAGCTGGTGTTCTGAATTAAATCTTTTAAATAACAACCGTCCAAGGCTTCCAAGACTTCCTGGTATTAGTCTAGCTGATACCGTTGGAGAGCCTTTCAAATCTGCATCTGCATCAAATCATCGTCTATCCTCTTCTGGCTCAAACAAATGAGTTTCTATGTGACTGAAAGAAGACCCATCACATGCAAGCGGTTTTATTGTCAGCGTACAGCACGGATACAATGCAGAAATGTTCAAAGGCTTCAAATATTCAGAATAACCAGTGGAAATGAACAATACAGCTGTTAAATCTACATAAATCATGTCCTTCCAAAATGTCTGTGCCAGACTCTATGCCAATGAGCAAGTCATCATAAATATTAGCTTCCTATGCTCAAATCACTGCAGTGGATTCAATTTAAGTGTCAGTACCAGGAAAGTATATTTCATTCATTCCTTGTTTCATTCTCTGTAAGATGCCAAGTAGTGCTTGAGTGAATCTTAGCTGAATATCCCCAGTCTTAGGCCCAATGGCTTTTACATCAGGTTGATATACCTGAGGTACTGCTTTACACATTAAGGCAAACGTTGTTATGAATTTCATAATGTGGATTGTTTGTTTATTGCATCTGATTCAAATCCCGTTACTGGCCGTTTCTGAACAACGAGAAATACGGTCACAGGGATGTCTTGGTCTTTCTTTCAATTGTGTCCATATTATGAACACGATCGTCTACTCATTGTAAAACTGCGTGTTGGTTAGATTGTCAATTCCATATTATAAAGACAATCGTCCACTCACTGTGAAATGGCATGTAGGTTACATTGTAAATTCCATATTATAAAGACAATCGTGAAACTGCACTTGTTTTAAGATTGTAAGTGCCATGTTGTAAACGCGTTATCCACTCACTGTGAAACTACACAAAGATTAGATTGTAAGTGCCGTATTGTAAACACGTCATCCACTCACTGTGAAACTACACAAAAGATTAGATTGTAAGTGCCGTATTGTAAACACGTCATCCACTCACTGTGAAACTACAAAAAAGATTAGATTGTAAGTGCCGTATTGTAAACACGTCATCCACTCACTGTGAAACTACACATAGATTAGATTGCAAGTGCCGTATTGTAAACACGTCATCCACTCACTGTGAAACTACACAAAGATTAGATTGTAAGTGCCGTATTGTAAACACGTCATCCACTCACTGTGAAACTACACATAGATTAGATTGTAAGTGCCGTATTGTAAACACGTCATCCACTCACTGTGAAAATACACATAGATTAGATTGTAAGTGCCGTATTGTAAACACGTCATCCACTCACTGTGAAACTACACATAGATTAGATTGTAAGTGCCGTATTGTAAACACGTCATCCACTCACTGTGAAACTACACAAAGATTAGATTGTAAGTGCCGTATTGTAAACCCGCTCCAGGGTAAAATTTTGTACAAGCTGAAATGCAGCCATATATTAAATATTCTACTGGACGTGCTCAGAACTGATAATACCACATAACAAAACAGGCTGTTCAAGGATCAGCACGCGCACAAATTTCATTGTAATTTCCATAGTTATCTATCGCTGGGGAAACAACGGAGGGAAAAAAGGTCCTTTCCTATTCATCCGACACCAGAGGGGAGCGGGCAGTGACAGGGCGTTCTGCCGAAGCCTTTCTGCGTGAGATCACCAGCTTTGATTGGAGACCAATCAGTGAAGGGGGGGAAAAAAACAATTAAACCAGCCGCTCTGAAAGTGTCTGACCCTGGGTGGCCTAATTGGCCACAAGGAGAGAGAGAGAGAGAGAGAGAGAGAGAGAGAGAGAGAGAGAGGGAGGAGGTGGTCTTAATGACAATCTACTCCCCTTGCCTCCAGATAATCATCTGTGACACATTATACACCCGCACTGGGATGAAATCCCAGAACTCTCTGGGTCTTCGCCGCGGTGGGGCGGGCCCAGGGCAGCCAAGGAAAACTGCGAGGAGACGTTTTTAATCTCTTTAACCTTGTCAATATGAAATCTAAATTGATTGCAATCTTGGGCCAGAGGGCACATACTTCAGCAACTCCTGTCTCGTAATTACCAGCACTGGAGGTAACGGAGTCAGTCGACTAAAAAAGGAAAAGAAAGAAGGGGGGAAAAAAAACCTTTGGCCATACATTTCAAATATGTGCATGGACCGTGTCGCCGGTGGGGATGGAGGAATTATTCATGTGTTTTCTTAGCTGTTCTTATGCATGCATTAGAGACCGAGTTTGCTAATAGTACACGAGAAGCCCTTCCCTCCCGTGTGGCTTGGCGTATTTATTGCCAGCTGGAAGTGCAGTCAATGAAAAGAGACGGCGGGATCTCATGAAGAGGAGCCGGAGAAGGTGCGTTGATGAGGACGATACCCAGCCTCAATTACAGTTACACAACCTGGGTGTCGGAGGGCTTTCTTAACCATAGCTGCTCCAGTCAGTGTCTGAATTCCGTTAAAACCTACAATTATGCATTACTATATATATATATATATATAATTTTTATTTTTATTTTTTCATCCCAGTGCGGGTGTATAATATGTCACAGGTGTACAGATATAGATATAGATATTTAAATAAATGAACAAATTAGTCTCTCATTGAAATGCATTTTATTACCTAAACCGAAATACACATGTAATGACCCCATATTTGTAGCGTTGCCTTTACCCTACAGGGTCACAGGTGTCTTAACAGGTGTCCTGCAGTACAAAGTAATACGTCACTGTTCTAGGGAGAACATTTTTGCAGAGATCTCTGCAGAGTAGCCAACATGTCTATGTGGATGGAGGATTTTGGTTGGCCTCCAGAATGCTCGTTTTGTTTGTAGCTAAAATGCAAGCTATTATTATTTTTATATTACAAGTCACATTTTCGTGGCACACACCAGGGACAATATACGACAAGAAAAAAGGGAGGCTTCCTGCCTACAGTTTTATCTTTGGTGAATCATTAATAATAAATTTTTATTCCTGCCTTATTCCAATAAAAAATATGCAAGAAATGTTCTCATTTAAAATGATCACCACCTGTTCCCTGCAATTCGAAAACAGTCAAAATGCCAATACTGATTTTTTAATGCAAAAAAATAAAAAATAAATCCCCTATTGAATCCCCTCTTTCAGATGGACACATTTCACAATATCTTCTTTCCAGTGGACACACAGTCCGTGCAACACTGTACCGTGTCCCTCAGTTTTAATGGTGTCACCTTATTAGAAGCGCAATGGGAAATTCCCTCCAAATGACTTGGTCATGAGCAGGCAAGCGAGCATACGCGTGAGACTGACGGCCAATCAGTAGAGCCCCTTCTCCAGAGCAACACATTCGAAATGTGACGCTCTAAAGATTATAAGACTTTGTCGGATTTCCAGTGACGTCAATCACAGTCTGGCTCGGACTTGAAACTGACACTTTTCAGACTACTGATAATCCCGTTATTTTAAAAAAAGCCCAAAAGCACCGATAACTATAGTACGTAGCAGAATTGTACTATCACCAATATATATTGCGTAGGAATGAATGAACGCATTGCGTTATAAAATATGAGTATTTAAAGAACCTAGATTAGTTTTATCATCACTGTTGAGCCTCCGGAGAAGAGAAGAATCCAAGCATTATCAATGATACGTAATGTACTTTTTTATGAGTCATCTCAGCTGTTTTATGGTGTTAATGCAGCAATGTTCTAAATGCCTGGCATCACAGAAACAAACCACACATTTAAACTACAATTCATCCAGCATGAATTTTTGCATACAATTGCAGGTTGTGATTAAACATAAAATCAGGTGAAACTTGGCGTTAACAATTAACCATGACAATACGATATTGTGGGAACAAAATATAATGAATTTGCATAGAATCAAATTACAAATAAGTAAAAGTCATCTTACCTGCAAGGCATCCAATGATTGAAAGCAGCACAAGTCGTTTCCATAGTAACATCATCTTCAGTTGCCAAGGGCAAATGAGACTCTCATCCAATTGGTTGCGAATGGAATGCTTTCCCCTTGAATACTAGTCTTAATCTGTTGGAAAAAAAGTAATTATAGACATAATTAAAATAAAATGTAGCAGGGAAAATATTGCAGGCGTGTATTTAAATGGAAAAATCTATTTTTTGAAAAACATACATTGTTAATTTTCCCATTAATCTAACAAAAAAACAGCGTTTACACTGATACTGCCTAGAGGACATTGTGCATGAATCTTGCAAAATGAGTGGTTTACAAAGCGGAAGCAGTTTTGCTAATTCAACACAGACAAAGTGCTTACTGAACAAGCACATTTTCGTTTGTCTTTATAGTTTTCAGCGGCAGTTTAATCGCTGGCAGACACGCCCCCCTTCAGAACGCATGACTGTGCAATATCTCCCCCCCCCCCCAAAGGGTAGAAAAAATACTGGCCTATTGACAACAAGGGGAAGAATATATCATTTTATACGGTGGAGCTTCTTGTCTGTCCTTCACAGCAGATTGATGGGCTCATTATTGGATATGAAATGCCATATTTTCTGAGCCAAATTCATGAAGGTAAGAAAAACGGCAGATGTGCACATATTCCCAGCCACCGTGACGTGCAATGATGCTTTTCTGCCATGTTTAACTTGGATTTTCTAGATTTTCTATTTCATTTGGATTGTGTTCGTCGCTCTTATTCTGTCGATTTTCTGTCATTTTCAGTTTCATTGGAAGAAAAGATGAACGACTGAAGGATTTATCTCGGGTCCTCGCTGCGATCGCTTGGGGAGTTAGGTGGATTGGTGAATGGGAAATTGACCCAGTGCGTGGTTATGTCTGCGTGCCTCTCTCCTGCATAGTGAAGGACTGTGATCCAACGCTGTGTCCCTGAAACGGGTAGGTGTTAATGGAATGCAATGCAAATATATTGGTTTTAAAACCATCCAGAGCTCAGCTCTGCATAAGGTTGCCTTATAAATGCATATATTTGACATTTTGACCTCGTTGGCCAACATGCTCACAATGGCTGCCTAGCTACGTTTATCGATTAAATGATTTTACCAGATACCAAGTGTGGTTTCTGCTATAATCCTTACATCCCAAAATATTTGATGGAAAATGAGCCTTCTTTCAAGTAACTCGGGATACCCCTCTCAGATCTTAATCTGGGAATACTGGCTCCAGTATTTTCTTTTCAAGCTATTTTCAGTTTGTTCATTTTTTAACGTTTCGCAAAAATTTAAATATTATAATTTAATGCTCTGAATGTTTCCATCTCAGATGAGATGTGTGATCGTGTTAACATGGAGGACTATGGGTAATACGTTCATAAGGGGAGAATGTTTTTTCCTATTTACAGACCGTCCTATAAGGGGACGTTCATTACCCGTCAACCTGCGGGACGGGCCCACACTGCCCCATCAGATGAACAAGAGGGCTGGATGTTACTGACCTCTAAACCTACTTTTCCTCTGCCTAATAATAGGACCTGAACGATGAAGTCAGCAGTGCACCTACTGAGCGCGGCCAGTGTGGAACCGCGTCCTCCGTTTGGGAGAAAACAGAACCAGTTGCTTGAACAGATGAAAACCTAGAGGCAGATCATGTGGAAACGGCGACGGAGAGAAGGAGATTGGTTTCTGCCTCGTCCTCTCCCAAACGTGTTGACATGATCATTAACAGGCATCTGTGTAGGCAGTCCTGTCGTGAACACAGGTTATAAATTATTGTTCTCTTTCAACTTCTGTTGAGCGAGGGCTTTTAGAACCATACAAATATAAATTAGGGTGGGCTATTCTGTGTACTTTTTAATAGCGTATAGACGTAAATGTCACAATGGGATGAATTAATACGGCTTATAATTGATTCAGATCTTCGGAGATACACGTTAAACGTGTCCTCGTTTTTTTATGATTACCCTTATGTTTTTTTATAGGATCGCCGTAGAATTAACACCAGACTATGATTTCCTACCGATTTTTTGCCCACCAGGGAAAACACACAACTCTCATGCATGTAGTGCTGTTACCATGCACCAATCGTGCAAGTTAAAGGACGAGTCCGTATAATATGTACTGAATATAAATATGAAAAATAGACACACATATATGCAGTATATATATATGCAGTATATATATATATATATAATACGAAGAGCTACGGTAATTATTATAAAGATTGCAGTTCTGAAATGACAGAAGGGATATCAGGGAAAATAAATATTCCAAAAAAAGAGGCTGAACTCACAACGTTTACTTTTGTGGTAGCATATATTATACATGCTAATGTGTAAAAAAGATTAACGTTATATCTTTCTTCGCCCAAATCGTTTCTCGCCGAGGCCATGCTAACTCATGACTGCCAGTGACCTAGTTCTATTGCCTGGGGTAACTGTAAAGCCTTTTCATTTAACCCACGTAGTCGTGCTCTGTCAGCTCTCCACACACACAGGGAAGGAATGTATCAGCCCAACAGAATACTTTTATTTAATCCCATCAGACCTAAAAGCAGGGGGTTCAGATGTATCGTAAATCACTGGAGGGTGATTTATTTTTATATTTTTTTTTCTTTCTCTGGCTTGGTTGACTTGGTTTTATTTTTTTTTGAAGAAGTGGCAGATGAAGGCCGATCTCTAGCTCAGTCCCGCTGGATCCTGCTGTGACTTGGATCAGTGTTGCTGACAGCAAGGTGCTTCAGAGGGTTAGTCATTCTAAACATTTGCCATTCCCTTAGAACTGCGTTCCCCCGGAGTAATTAACAAAAATATATAAAGCCCATTAAATCATACACTGGCGTAGAGAGGTTTTCTCTAAAGAGCCTATATTCAGCACTATAAGTGTGACTCTTACATTCAAGTACATAAAAATACATAATGTGATTATATCACATATTTTCAGTAGTAATTAATTAAAATATTGTGGTGACAAAAATTATGTCTTTATATCAGCAGCACAGTAAGACATTTGAGTCAGAAACCGACGATCTTTGACATAAAACATCTACGAAATGACAGCAGACAACAATTTTTTTTTTGTCTGAGATTGAAGAGAGGATTGCTACAAGATCCCCGCTGTGGCATTTGCGCTGATGCGATGAGCTTGAATTCATCTCTGAGAGGTGCCGGGACACCAGAGGCCCCCCTGCAGGGTGCGTCCCACGTGTTCCCATCCAAACGGGCGCCACCGAAAGCCCGGACCAAAAAACCCACACACGTTCTTCCGAGGGATGAACTTCCATCAATAGCTACAAATCGCACTGCCTTAACGCAAGCCCAGGCTTAACACGGCTGTTCTGGCGCGAGTAATTACCCGTCACCGGCTTTCATTTCTGTCTGGTTTTCCAGCCTCCTTTCAACTTTTAGGGGCTCGTTCAGACATTGTAAAATCGAGTCAAATGGGATTACACGGTTCGGCTTTTGTTTAAAAGCCAAAACCTGTGCCTCGTCTCTATTAAAATGTCAGGTACCGTATTTCCCTTCTACATGCTGTCCCAAAATGTCCATGAGTTCCTTCTATCCTTAAAAATAACCGCCTTTTGGAGGCAAAGCAGCAACCTCTGGCTTCCTGTCAAGCTTATCAATTCTGAAAAACTCTGAATAATTTGGGTCTTAAGGTGCAGGCAGAGTAGCTGTGCCCTTTCGCTCTTTGAAGGGAAATGGCGAATATAAGATTGCCCTGCAAAAAGCAATAAGGCATGACAGCTCCACCTGCACATCTGCTAAGCCTAATGGAAGTCGCGGAAGAAACAGATCCCTCAGAAAATTAGATGACTTCCTGGTTAGCATGGCCGCTGTTTGGCACATAATTGATAGTGGAGAGGTAAAAGACATTCCTCTTACCCCCGAGGGCTCGCATAATTGCTAAGGCGCAAACCTGTAAAAATGAGAAAGAGCGAGGCGTCAGGAGGAGATGTATCAGGAAACAAGATACGCGCGGCAGACTTCTGAAAAGACACGTGCGCCAGCGTTGTCGTGTAATCGCGTTAGCGATCCATTCGCAAAAGGTACGGAATTTCACATACGGTCCCCTAATAGCGTAACCAGCAGAACACAAAACATCTAACGCAATAGTGATCCACAGTGACAGGCTCTCACAGACAATAAATAAATAAACTCACATACCGACAGGCATCTCACATTGTTCCCATGATTGAGGAGGATGGCCATATGTGTGTCAGTGGCCTCCATCATTGCATTTTCCTGGTTGGAATTATTATAGAATGAAGAATTGCAGGCTTTGAGAGCTAAACCGTACCCACAAGGCTCCAACTCGGTCAAGGATGGTAATTAGTCTTCAATCACTTAGGTTTGCTGCACAGAGACCCTTAACTAGCAATCTATCCATCTAATGTGTCATATTATCCCATTAAAAGATTTGAGGTTTAATAAAGGTTGCACAAAATAGGATTAACAGTGAATCTGGAGGATGAAAAGAACACATTTTACTGATGCCACAGCCTTACTTGAAGGTTGAATAGGGAGGTACAGCTTTGAACAGAGACATCATAGGGAGAGATGAGTGTTGTTATTCATACTGAATTGGTCTTGTCGAGTGTCATTGCGGTGTGATAATATGAAACTCAAAAAAAACCAAAACTGTCTCAGGCTAATGTTTGTGAGCATTGCCGCGCAAAAATTTGCAACTGAGAGATAGTCATTCGTACAGTTTTGCATTATCGCGTACGTGTGAGTATGAACATTTCTACCTCACAAGCCATCACAAAGCTCCATGAATGTCACTGATCGATACAGCATCTGAGACTTAAATGGCAGGAAAAACAACCGTGATTGACAAAACAATGATATTAGAAAAGTACTTGTGACAATAAGCGATTCCCCCCAAGAGGGGAAGAAATAAATAAATAAAATCAGGCTGGTGTGATAGCTCTCGTCACTAACATAAACACAGCAAATTATACTGAATCCGTGTGGCCAATATGAATTCAAGAATCAAAATAACAGCCTTAAAATCCCAATATGGACAAAAGCCTATAATACGCTAGGAGCGTACTCATTTTTGTAAGCCTGAATTAAGAAAGTGTCTCGGTTTCTGCTGGGGCTTAATTATGCAAGTGAAATCCATAGCTACAGCACAGTTAGAATTCAAAAAGTAGTCAATGAAACTTTACTACACTCAGTGCACCCCTCCAGTCACATTAACCTCCATATAAATATAGCAGCAATAGGTGCTAGTACCTACACACACTGTAATCCACAAAAGTACATCAAAAGGACACCTGTTCGTCAAACTTCTCATTCCAAAATCAAGTGCATTAATATGAAGTTGGTCCTCGCTTTGCTGCTATATCAGTCTCCACTCTTCTGGGAAGGCTCTCTACTAGATGTTGGAACATGTCTGTGGGGACTTGCTTCCATTAGGCTTTAAGAACATTACTCAGGTCGGGCCCTGATGTTAGGCAATAAGGCCTGGCTCGCAGTCAGAGAACCAATTCTTCCCAAAGGTGTCCGATAGGGCTGAGGTCAGGGCTCTGTGCAGGCCAGTCATGTTCTTCCACATAAACTATTTTGGTATGGCACTCACTTTGCACACAGGGGCATTGTCATGCTGAAACAGGAAAACGGCCTTCGACAAACTGCACAGAATTGTCTAGAATGTCACTGTATGCTGTAGCGTTTAGACTTCCCTTCACTGGAACTAAGGGGCCCGGCCCAAACCACGAAAAACAGCCCCAGACCATTATTCCTCCTCCACCAAACTTTTGCAGTTGGCACTATACATTCCATTAGGTAGCTTTCCCCTGGCATCCACCCAACCAGATTCGCCCATTGGACTGCTAGATGGTGAAGCGTTATTCATCACGCCAGTGCTCCAGAGTCCAATGGCGACGTGCTTTACACCACCCCAGCCAACGCCTGAATTTGCGCATGGTGATCTTAGGCCTGGGTGTGGCTGCTTGGCCTTGGAAACCCCATTTCATTAAACTCCCGAAGAAACAGTGTCTGTGCTGACATCGCTTCCAGAGGCAGTTTGGAACTCAGCAGTGAATGTTGCAACCAAGGACTGGCGATTTTTACGTGCTACCTGTGCTAACGGCACTCAGCTGTCCTGTTCTTTGAGCTTGTGTGGCCTTGTGTTTCCACTTCACAATAACAGCACTTACAGTTGACCGGGGCAGCTCTAGGAGGGCAGACATTTGCTACCTGACTTTTGCCACGTAGAATGTCACTGAGCTCTTCAGTACGGGCTATTCTACTGCCAATGCTTGTCGATGGTGATGAGCGCTTGGCTGTGTGTTTTATTTTATACACCGGTCAGCAACAGGGGAGGATGAAGTAACTTGAAGGAGTGTCCACATACTTTTGGCCATGTAGCGTATAGCCAAATACCGAATCGATAGTATGTAGTGATCCATCTTGAAATTAGGACACTGAAACTTTTAGGTTAACGGTCAGGGCTGAGAGAATCTGTACAGAGTGCACAATAATAAGAATAATAAGGAAATTTCTCCAAGCCCGGCCCCGTCGTCTGGGGGCCTTTGGAGGGCCTAAGGCGCAGGAGCAGGACTGAGAAGGTGCACTTAAACATGGAGCGGGACGAGACCCAGTGACCCCGTTCCTGCGCAGCCATCGCAGCGGCACACGCGACAACACCCCCAGCTGCATGGTCCAAGAGAAAGGAAAACTAAACAAAAGCAACAAAAGAGAACTGCCTCAGCAGCTCAGAGGGGTAAAAGAGAGAAGAGAAGCAGTCCAGAGGAGCTCTCCAGCTTCTCCCTTCGCGAGATTCCCTCAGGATCAACGCCCCGGAACGAGCCTAAGCCTTTCGCCCTTTCGCACCTTTGCCGTTATGACGAACTTTGGAAACCAAATGGAAGATTTTGATTTCGACCTGAGTGCTGGACACAGCGCTAGATCACAGGGCTCAGAGATAATTCAGAAGCACCTCATGTCAGAAGTGCGGCTGCTTAAGTGCGGCTGCTTAAGTTTACCTCGCGGATTCGGCTGCGCTCATTAGCCACAGAATCAGATAAGTGATGTATTATAGTTTATCCATACTTAAGTAGTGATGCAGGGCTTTGAGAATAAAGGAATACATTTCATCCCTGTATTGGAACTGCACATGCTCTGAAGACACGTACTGAGTAGGCATGACACAATGCACCGTTGCATTGAATAACCCAGATCTAAAACAGTTTTTTTTTGGAGTGTTTTTCGACAGCCAGTGACGTGCAGGCCACTGGGGACCAATTCTTTCTGAAAATGTTGCCAGGATAATTATTTTTACAAAAATAAAAATGTGTAAATGTGTAAATGTAAATCTGTAGGTACTGGTCCTTTGAATAATCAGATTGCTACCTTCAAGACAAAAAAATGTTTTTCTTGATATGGTTTAGATTCAAACGTACGGGGTGTGAACTGACGTGATATCAGTGGTGGGGATGAAATAGCTGGGAATCATGTTGCAGTTGTGTTCCATCCTCTAGAGAGTATTACCGACGTTCTGCATACACGTTCTTCACACTTTTATTAACATCGTTGGTAATGGCAGTAAGTATTCCTGCTAACAGATTGAATGTACTTTTTCCTACCCTTGGATTTTCAGTTAACCTGGTCAGGGTGCTACTTTGTCTACTCTGTAGACACTGACTGTAGGAAAGGGTCTTTTAATATGAGTAGTGTAAGACTTGAGCACTTTGTTCGTGAACGTCTCACAGTGACTGCAATATTGAATTCGACTTGCATTTAAATGTGAAAAGGTTATATTTACTAGATTAATTTGTATGTATAAAATTGTGGGAACAGCAAAGTGATCCACAGAGTATGGTTCCTACATGCTTCTCAGATGCACCCAGTTTTATTCCCGGTAACAAAGGCCTCAGTCACTGGTAGTGTTTGTCGACCTGTCGGGGAAGCGTCACGACGGACTGATATCGGTTCTGAGGAACTGCTCTATTGATAAGCTCACCTAGAGTGGGTCTGAGGTGGGTTTTTTGTTTTGTTTGTTCCTTCAGACTCCCAAGAAGACTGTCGCTGCAGTACCCTTCTATACCACAGGATATTTGCATTGAGTATTCCCTTCTGGATGTTGCTATTTTTTAAAGAAAGGCACAGTAAATAAACTAGTGTAATTGCATTATGCAGTGAGTGGCAAATCAAACCGAAGGAACTTATTTAAAAGGATAAGGCCAAAGTCTGCTCTGTCTATTTTTTTCTATAGTAAAGTCAATGGTCCTCAGATGGACTTCTAGACACATACGTGCGCACACTCGAACAGGCACACAAGCACACCCAATATGATTTCTGCCCTTAAGGAGATAAATCACGTTGTAGCAAATCTTGGACGCGCTATGCCGACATTGCGCCTGCAATTACAAAACATTATTTTAGCTGAGCACAAACATGCGATCATATAAAAACATCAAAAATTCCTGAGCACTTTTTCAAAGTCTTAAAGGGATTTTGTCCAAATATAAGTCCAAATATTGCTAACAATTATAGGTTAAACAAATACAAAACAAAAATTAATCTGTATTTAACAAATATTTTACATACACACACAGACACACACACACGCACACATACACACACACACACGCACATACACACACAATAACTATATACATATCGTGTGGTTATCCTTAATAACTACACGATATAAGACCTCTTTCCGGGATTTTTCTTTTTGAAACTACGATTCTCATGTTTCGCTAAAGATAAAATCTTGAAATTAAAAACATTAGTTTGAAAACATCTTGCAGGCGATTAAAAAAAATAACAATAATCTGGAACTTAAATATATATATATTTATTTAGAAAGGATCTCAGAAGAAAATTTAAAAATATATTCAAATACACTTTTCCTTACCGAACTGCAGAAGACAACACTTTTTTTCTTCTTCATGAAACTGGAGGTTCAAGCCGAGAGTAGGGCATTAATTCCACTGCTGGCATGCACTGAGCAGGACCGGTGCTTATGGACTGCGTACACGGACAGTTAACAGAACCATTTCCTCAGTCGGATGTGCGAGAGGAATACGCCTTCGAATCAGAGTCCAAGAAACAGCTTCGACTCCGAGAATATACCAGCACTGGCAGGCAGTAAGTGTGCACCGCCGTCCGAGGGGCAGTGCCGACAATACGTCTCTCCCCTTTGGCTCCAAAAAGAAGATGCTCGCGGTAATCCCCAATGTCCCCACGCAATTAGTCCACGGATCTCAGAGAGCAGCTCCACCTCTAGCGACAGGATAGCTACCGTATCCGCGTAGATGTGGGAACGCTGCGCTGGAAGTATAACCCGACAAGAAGGAGAGATACTTCGCGCTGAAATTTACACTGCATGCGTCTCACCCGCTTCCCCCGGATTTCTAGACGTCGCTCAAAAGCAAGCCGAAAGCTAGTGGCAGAGGCACGCGCGGATTAACTGCGCCACCACTCGTTAGCTGAACGTCCCAAGTACGCATCTCAGCCACAGCGTCTGCAGATATCCCCCAGCACACACCTTCCACATCCAAACTTACGCGCTCCCAAGACCAATGGATTTTCCTCTAGCACTTTAGTCATATGACAAAACATAAAATTTGCGGCACCGAATTTACACCCGTTTTCTTCAGGCGCATCCGTTATGTTCAGGAACATCTCTTTAAAATATCTTTCGCATTTCAGCGACCTTATTCACATCCTTCTTGTTCGCTTTTATATTATGTAGGATGTTGCTTTTCTCGTTGTGTTCTCTTTGTTATGTTGTTATTTGATGGTGTTCCTTCTGCTTTTTTTAATTAACTCGGATGGGGTGTTTTCATTTTATTTTATCGTCATTCACAGCTTGAACGCGTTTTATTGTGTTGTCCCACCTTCCACGCTCCAACTAAATAGTCCTAAAATGATAAATTTAATAGAGTGATTCTAGTAAATTAAAAGCTTATATTATAAATAAGGTCATGAAGAACCAAGATTAAAAAATATACAGCCTTTATTTGATTTGGAAAATTCTGATAGGCTTCATCTGTTGAATACATTTTGAGGCTTAAGGAATTGTTAACGTGTTAAAAGGCAATCATTATATTTCCGCTTTGGAAATATCTGGTGTTATGCAATAATTTTACCTTTTATGAAATATTTAATAAAAAATTAAGTAGACCAACTGCATATGGTTCATGTTTTATGCATTTATTAGTCAATATTAAGATCAAATGCCATGCCTTGTTATGTTAAGTTACCCTCGAGGTTTTCTTGGTTCAAAAATAGGTTTGCCTTATGACTCATGACAGTTTTTTTTAAAGTACGGTAGAGACACATAGTTAGCTGCACGTGCAGCAGCTGATAACAAATGCGCGTTAGACTGCGGGGGGCAGCCTCAGCGGCTCCATTGCTTTTCGCAAAACCCACTGGGTCACGTGAGAGCGAGAGACCGGCAACATACAGAGAACGTGATGAATCAGTAGCATTAGCCGAAGTCAACCATGTGCTGATCAAAAGTCAACAATCAAAGTCAATGGTGTAGTATGTTTTCTTTGCAAGGCGCATTGAAATGAATACGCATGCGTTTTTATCAATACGCGTTTACATCATGCTATTCAATGTTATAATAAGGCCACCGCGTGCAAGGGAATGGGAGCTTGGAGACGACCTTTCACGGTGTCGGACGGTTAAATTTATACTCATGTGGACCAGGCTTGTCCAGGAACCTCTCCATCTCTGATTGTTAATTTCCACTCCAGTGGAGTATGATGATTCTAAGAAGGGGAAGGGCTTTTCACCAGGGTGATACTGGGGAATAAAAACGTGTACCTTCCCTTTCCGACACTCTTTTTTTCCATATCTTATATTTGCCACAAAGCTCCGGTTTCAGTAAAAACTGGTTAGAACAGGTTTTGGACCTAAAAGATAAAAACAGCCTCCTCAGGCTTTATTTCTTGTGACAATTTCATTCAAAAATTCCCTTAGAAACAATAGGAAAATCCTAATGTTCCTGGACCCTCTTTGACATGCTACTTACATGTTTAAATGTACAGCCAAAAATGTACACTGTATACAATGTTTGGTTGAGTGGGAGTGGGACCATTATTAATGCTTTTTTTGCCTTTATAAGTCTTTATCAAGTGTTATATATTATGCCAGCCGTGTATACTGTATATAATGTTTGGTTGAGTGGGAGAGCAATCAGGAGCACAAAAACAGGTCTTTTCTAGGGCGTAATGTGGCCCTGTCATCTGGCAGCTGTCAGGGTTGGTTGCATGATTAGACCTGTCAGCTCAGGGATCTCAGATTCAACCAATAAGAGGGCCAGCATTCCAGTTCAGGGACCTGTGGCCAATGAGATTCAAGCACATTGTTGCTGCTCTCTTTCAGGACCATTAACTGGAATCTCTCAGCCTACCAGGGAGGCTGCAGGACTCGCTGAATTCGCTAGCCAAAGCTTAAGTTGCTAGCTAAAGAGCAACTGACCCTGCAAAAGACACCGCTGGAAATTTTTGCATTTGCTATCGATTACTGTACAGAGAATAATTAAAACCACAAATAGCAAACCAGAGATGACACAGACTGCCCATACTTGGTTTAAATGACAGCGTGTAGATGAAATACGCACAATTTTTTATTCACTGATGCAAATTAAATGTTCCACATTCAACTGAGAAAAAAAGATTTGCTTATTGTAGATGCCTGGGACACAATTCACTACAATACAAAGGAGGTAAGCACAAATGTGTACAAAAGGTAATGCCATGTACGAAAATCAGTTTTGCCCAGAGTAAAAACCTACCTATGCAAAAAAGACTGAAATAAATGATTTAATTCAATACTTAATTGCACTTGAAGATAGCTAGCAGCAAGATTCGACAAACGATATCTAGGCTAACTATTGTCACCGTCATACCACAATGCATCTAAGCACCATAAAATGTAGTCTGTCTGTACTGTCTACCTTCACACACATGCTGAGCTAATGTGAGCGATTTAGTTTGGCTTTTATCCCATCAGTGAAATCCTTCCTACTGCTCGTCACAAATGAACATACTCGTATAATGTTTACAGGGCGTGTTATGCAATTATTTTCATAAAGTCATACTGAGTCGTTGAGGCTGGGGCCAATGCCGTTTGATCCATGTGTACTATACGCAATTAACTGAAGCACCCCGCTATAGAAAAACAATGCGTTTTTTAAATAGCAGCAGCTGCACGCTACTTAATCAAACAGAATTGTGATTACCCAACATGCACTTCTACAGAATACACTGCGAGCGTGCGTGACTCAAAGAGTATATAATTAGCTCCACAAAGGTTGATAAAATCCACTTGGTCTCAGACACGCGGCTCATGTGTGCATTGAGGAGGTTCCCGTGAAAGCTGCAGCTAGCTTGTCCGACCCCCCGACCCCCCCTTTTTGTCGGGAATGCAACCCAACGCTCAACCAGAGACAAAATTTCAGAACGCATTCAAGTTCCTGAGCAGTCGTGGGAGAGGGGGAGACGGCATCAAAGAGAATTTCATGCCTCATTTGGTGCATTTGCTGCTGGGATTTTATCATTTCAAAGACACACAGGTGAGGGAGATCCATATGGAGGTTTCTCAAATGCTTCAGAAGGACATCCCAAGATACAAGCCAGCAGAGCGTTTTGACCTGCTCCCATTGTGGGAGAGGGGTTCACCAGTCCTTTTGTTGTGTATTCTGTAGTGAGCGTCTGTTTTTTAATCTGCCGTACAAACAATTACATATTTCTTTCAGGACTCAAGCTTTTCAATGAAAAATTGAAAGAAATCTGTAATGAATAAATAATAAAATAAATAAATAAATCAGCGATTGCAATCCCCAACCAAAGACCCACGTTGAGTTTTCTATCAAAGAGATCCATACTCTTTCTAGGTCCAGAATACCCAGCTGTTTCTTCTCATTTGACCGATCCAACGCTTGGTCAAATGCACACCAACACACCATCAACTCTGAATGCTCACAAAACCAGCGGAAGGAATATATTAAAACTATTCAATGGCATTCAGGGCCGCTTTGAGGCAATTTTCTTTTTTTTTCAGATACAAGCACCGGCGCAGTTCAAACTTGCATACACAGAACATTTTCAAAAAGATGAGCAACTCGAATTATGTTGCAACAAACTCAGTGATGATGATAATGCAAAGTATTTCTGATGATTATTTGTGTGAAAGGAATTTTAAAGCATGAAAACCTCTTTGGCTGAGAGGTCAGACCGGTCCCATTGGAACGAGGTGGTTAAGCCCCTTACTGGCATCTTAAACAATTGGAATTAAAAGCTGAGATGGGGCTGAGTCAGGCTTGCCAAAAAAAGCTAATTTGAAGTAGAGTGGAATTATGGGCTATTTCTACCCATAGTAAGAACAGGATTACTCTGGTAGACTTCATGGGGACAGTCTCGTTTAAAAACTCAATTACTACAGAGTTTTACACATATAGTATAACGGATAGATCGGGCAGCATCGTAAGAGCTTTCTGCCTCAAAGTTATATTTGTCAATAATAAAACTGAGAGAGAGGGAGAAATGCATAGGTTTTTGATGTGTTTTCAGTGAAATGTTCAGTGCCTTGGGATGGGCTAGAATTACTGCAGTTCCCCCCCCATCTTACTTTTAACCCAATATGGGATCCCTAACCCTGTTATTGCTTCTTGGCTCCAAGCTATAAACCCTCAGACCATGTAGGAACAGTTCAGAAGTTCAGATGGAATCCTTCTGACCCACTCACCTTCAAGCCATTTAACAAGCCAGCTAAGCAATTTGTCGGAGAACAGACATTACCCGCCCAACGTCGCTGCAAACCTGCAGTTCCTGTCTAGGGGGGAAACTTTAGCCAGATCCTTTCTCTGCAAAACTCAGGATAGGGGCTTCTACCTTCAACTGCCAAAGACCAATATGTACTGAAAGTGTGTAATTGGTTTGTTGGTTATATGCATTATCTTGATGGAGCAATGTTTTGAAATGAATGTAAAAAATAAAAATAAAAAGTGCATTTTCACCATAACAGATGTTCACAATGAAAAGGGAGAAGCCCACTGAAGACCTTGACGGTAAAATATGTACCCACATTCTCTTGACATTTCACCAAAGTAGCATTCTTCATATTTTGTAATCTTTATTTCTGACAGGGCTCCTAAGGACTAAAGATTAGATGGTGAACTTTTAAAAGGTCATCGAGTCTCCACTGCTGCCAGTCTATTGAGACAATTCCCGGGGAAGAATCAGCCCCTCAAACACAACGGTTCATTATTGCAGTCACTTTTCTTCAGCGCAGTCAGATTAGCATTAATTCTTCTCCAACCCCGTGGCACATTACCGCCGTCATTTATTCATGTATTTTAGCAGTGACACCGCAGATGAAAAAGTTGCTTCGCGGAATATTGTGTCTAACCTTTAGAGCTGTCAGCTTAGCAGTGTCAATATTTTTGTCAGATCAGACGTCGCCTTTTCCACCCTGTTGTCACACGCAGGTAATTAAGCATGTACATTTCTCCTTGTTTGTGCGAGTGTGTTTACACGCAGTTATCATGAACCACATACTTGAACAACGTGCAAAAGAGAATTTTACTTAAAATCAACTAAGTGCATGTTATAAATTATAAAGAATTGTAAAGTCACGGATAAAATAATTCTCAAGACGTGATATTTGTAGCCAAGAAATTGACATGGTCATTTGCATAAAAACAAACGCATTGATCTGTCAACTGTGGGTTCACGTTTCCTTCATTCCTCATTCTGTTACGTCTTAAGAGTAAAACAAACACGTCGGCTCGTTTCAACACGCTTTTTTTCACGTCATCAACTTCGATCTGATGCCCATGTCAGGCTGATGGATGGCGGTCACCGGCACAAAAAAAAAAAACTCAAATACTGCGGGATTGAGGTGGGATTGGAGGGCCGCAGAAGATTCGTTTTTTGGAGCTCGAGTTCCCAAATCCCCTGGTGATTAGAGCTTCTTCCTCCCAGAAGACACCGATCCAGCAGGTGAAAACTGTTCTATTTGAAGACAAAAAAATTTCAACGTCGCGTGTTGTGTGGCGTAATGAGCACTTTGCCCTGGGTATTTGGATCACAAAGTCCCCCTCTGATCGCATTCTGATCATAATAAAAACGTACCATTAAGTAACAGCTGATTCTACGTGATTGGCATGAAGTCTTAGCATGAATCTGAATGAACTATCCAACCGAATAATTTCATTCATAGCTCGAGTTCACGACTCAATTCTCACCCATCCTGATGCCCGGGCTACTGTGTGTACTACGGTTCTCTATACAATTCCTGTTATCTACTGAGGTCCCAGGATATTGGGTTTCCATGCCTCACACCTCCGTCTTCTTTTCATTTATCAGTGCTTCCCAGTACATGAGAACGAACTGTCCAACACTCCTCATTTCAAATTTATTACGGCCTGGTTTTGATCATTTCCTGTTCATGTTGTACGACATTGTATTGCTTTGCATTTCCGTTTTAGCCAAGTTAATACATGAAACATTTCACTGGCATTGGCGCATTTGTAAATGGTTCAAGGATATTAAAAACGTTGAGAAAAACTGTTGCCCACAAATAGGCAAGTAGAGGATTTAGTCAATTTTGATGACACATACCATCGTAACAAAAAGTAAATTCAGTTTAAAAAAAATGAAAAACCTTTCTGAAAGTAGGCGAAGGCGCTGCAGGTTAACTGGCGGAGAGAAGCAGGTTAACACAAAAGGAATGCCACACAAAAGGGTTGAATCAATATTGGATCAATGAGGGGTAACATTAATAGACATCTCGGTGCCCAGACGACGTCGCTGACCGAACGTTCGTCCTTCGTCGTTCCTGTGTCTTCAGAAGCCCACCGGTGTTCGTTAAAAAGAGATCTGAACAGCATAACCTTGAGCCACCACACTCCTCCCTTCCAATTAGCGGCGCTTCGAGGAGCTGCCGTTGAGGTACGAGGCATAGCAACTGAGGAGTTTCTGACAGCAAAGCGGACGGCATGTGTGCCACATCTGGTCTAATCAAGGCCTATAAGACTTTTCAAATACAAAAAAAAAAAAAAAAAGTATCAATTTAAAAACTAAATCAAGAAATAAATTTACAGATCTGAAATGTAATTAATGCCTTGGTCAAAATGCATTTATTTATATTTCACAAGGAAAGCTGAAAACTACTTTGAATTTGGACTTACTTAACATAATGGTCATCATCCTACATAAGATTTTGAAAAACATGAAATGAAATTTTTCCATGAACAAGAAACCAAAAGATAATTTTGGAAGAAAAGCAGAAGTCACCATTTCAACACAAAATCAGGAATGCAATTCAACTGCTATCAACATTATACACTGCACATCACAGGAGAATACATTTTGTTTAACATGGAAAGACTATAGACTTCACCCATCTTCATTTACATTAGCCTGCTGCGGTGCTGCTGGAAAATTAACATTTGCAGTGCAGTTGCCGTCAGCCTGCTCTTTCTCATGGGATTTTTAAGTCAGGCTGACCTTTACAATTCATTAATAGTAATTCAAACAATAATTTTGATTAGCATTGCACTAATGAACATATTTCAGAAATATGGCAAACACTGGTTTATGAAAAGCAATGGCACCATAAGAATATAGACCTTGCTGCACTCTTATTCACAAGCTGTCAGACTATGACTGTTGGCCTTCTAGTTGTGGATAATTTATTACAAGAGTTCTATCATAACGCATTTAAAATTAAGGAAAGTTTTGAAGACACTTCTAAAAGAAAAAAATAATAAAATATTTGAGTTTATTTAATAAATAAATGTTCTGGGGGGTTGGATTTCAATAAAACTAGATATTGTGACAACTCTGGCAATGTTTGTTAATGTTTGCTTTTCACTCCCTCCAGACCTTTTACACAGTCCTCTAGTGTAAAAGAAAGTCAGACTTCCAGGAATGAGGTTAAACAGGAGAGCACCGGTGTGTTTTTCCATTTGCCATGCTCCCAAACAAAGAAAAAACATCCAAGATAAAGAAACAAAAGCCTAACTCCATTATGGGTTGCTGACTAGACAAGTATCTCTAACTAACAGACCGGGCAGCTAAGCTGCTTACCGACTCAAAACACCTGGACTTTTAAGTCCCACCTTACAACCTACACTACCAGCTCAGCACTCACTCCGCCAACCACTTGACCCTGTCCTTTTTCAAGGCACACAATTGGTTTAATTGAAGGCAGCTGTTCAATCAATTACCCAATCACCTATTTAATCTAAAATGGCTGCCTGCTCCAGCCCGTGCCTCCTGGGAATTGAAGTCTTGCTGCACCAGGCCAGCAGGACTACATTTCCTTGAAACGGGTAGAGGCTGCACAAAGTCCGTGGCCCAAAATACCGACCCTCTACCATAGTGCCCCACACTTCATCACAGCATCTAATCAGATTAACCAAATTACTTTAAAAAAAAATGTATTACAACTTATCTTTTAGAGGTGTTTTATCGGTTTAACTTATGCTGTACTTGCATTATTAGGTAACTACCCATAGGTTATATTCAATATTACTTAGAAATATCAACAGTGTCTTGTGACTGCTGCACATATTTTCTCCTACTAAGTTGTTTCTGCAAGGTTTGGCTGACCCCTAACTCTACACAAAGAACACACACACGGCTTGAATTCTATGTTCCTATTTTCCGTTGAAATAACAGGAGACGCACCCGGTGTCCACAAGATGGTAGGTTCTTTATATGTTTTTTTGTTTGTTTGTTTGAAAGGAATTTTAAAAAAAAATCTTTTCGGTGTCTGGTAAAGTTTTTTTTAAAAATGTGCTCGTCATCTTAATTCAAAGCGGACGCTTCTCCACGTCAGCTATTCAGCTTTTACAACCGCCACGTTGTCTCAGGCCATGAATATTCACGCATGAGAAAATCTGTTGTTTTTGTCATTGTTCAGAAAAAAAAAATGTCCGTATGCTTTACTTAGCTTCTTAGCAGACGCCCTTATTCAGGGTCATTTGCTGGTCTTCAGATCTCACACTTAGACACGGTCTCGTTCAAGGCTACCCCAGCCCTGCTTGTCTATTGGTTTGTACCTTCACTCTGCTCTCTACGTGAATTTAACTGCTGCCCAAATCCTTTGCCCTAACCGACACCCTTCCAGAGGCCTCCGGAGTATCGCCAAGTGATGGCTTTCATTGCTTGGCCAAAAATCTAACACTTTTCTTGGCAGGAGAGGGTATGTCCTGATGGTCCAAAGTGTGTGTATGAACCGACTAATAATCTTGCACAGCACTGCATCTTGTTCAGTCGGACACTCTTAGGACCATATGCACTTCAGAGTAAAACATTTTCCCAGCAACTGCAGTTGATAAATCAGGTTAGCCGGTCTCTCACAAAAGCAGCCAGGGGTCACGGGGGGCTGAAATAGTGGTGTGCTATTCATAATCACCAAATAGGTTAAGTAGTGAGGGAACGAGATGATGAAAGATTAGACGGTTAGTAGCATTGATAATGGGCGGTATCCTGTGATCCCTCAGCCAATGTTCCTAAGTTATACTGACGTTTAATGCGTGAATAAACGTACCGTAGAAAACATACTTGACTGACGTGATTCTTGTACATCAAATAGAGCCATCGTGATGTCGAGCATGTGTTCTGGAACATTCTTCTCCTATTCCACTGCACAGAGCAGGGGTGTGCTGAGGTCAGATGTACCCTCTTATAATGGAGAGTGGGCCCTTAAATTTGCAGGCAGACCATCATTTGAGGCAAAACAAGTCCTTCCCTGTGCTGCTATTTTTTTCCCTATTAGCTAATTGTAGAGAGAGAGAGAGAGTGAGAGAGAGAGAGAGAGAGAGCGAGAGCGAGAGAGAGAGAGAGCTAGTAACATGTAAAGATAAAAGGAAAATAAAGGGTTGACTTGGAGCCCCAAAAAACCTTTCTTAATTGGTTTAGCCGGCTGATTGTATTCATTATCAAGTATTACAGCACTGTGTAAAGAATGTTTTGTGGCTTTTTAATAATTAACTGAAAAAGTGCTTTGGTGTTCCACAACAGCCTTGGGCACCCTAGCTTTTTAGTGTGTAAAGATGCTTTATTTCCACGGGGTGTCTCTAAAATCACTTCACCTCATTAGCTGACTCATTTTCACGAGTCTGTCAAAGACCGGTAGCTTTTCGTGCCACCTGGTCCCCTTGGCTCTGTGACAAACCTGCGTGAGGATTCATCAGAGGTGCTCCCACCAGTCAGAATGTTTGATTGCTTCCAGGGGACAATCCAGAGGCAGGCTCGTGAAAAGCACGTCTGGTCCATAACTCGGCCTTCGCTTTGACTGTTCATCATAAACTGGTCATGCTGAGGGGAAACATGCTTTGGGTTTTTTTTTTTTTTAAAAATAAACACAAATCTGTAGCCTGACTCGTTTCATTTATTTATATACTTTTGGAACTGGTACGTTGGTTTGGGCCCTGTAGATGCACTGAAGAAAAGGAAGACTGCCAGCTTTTATACATATTGGGTCTTACTGATGTTGCAGACTGGCATGTGATCATAAGGAATATTGTCCACGATTCACGATGCTTGCATCTATACCGACGTTTTACAGGAGGTGTTTGCTAGTCAGCACATTTGCCAGCCTGATTGTGAACTGCATTTCTCGAAACTAGCATAACAAGCCCGGCCTCCGAGTTTGGTATTCAGAAATCAAGTCAAAACTTTTTTATCAGGGCACATAAATAAAGGCAGGCTACTAACAAGCTAGGCTTGGTGCTGAACAGGGATTTTGCTCCCGCCCCAATAAAACTTCCCCGACACGCTGAGAGTGAATCACTGCTGATGTGAGGCTGATTTCTGCCTCCCTCTCTGCATGCGTTTCACACTGTTTCTGCATCCGAAGGAACGGAATCGCCCCAGCCTAATGGTGTCGTTCACTTGCATGCTGGGTGTGGGGCGCAAAAGACAAACAGGACTAGTGGTGTCCAAGTAGTAGGGGTTGATTGTGATCAGACAGAAAATCCCTGGTGTAGTTATAAATTCTGCTGCCTGAACGAGTACAAACAGAAGTGTCCACTTTTCATTTAAACCAAAATTACTACAATCAGAGTCACCGACGGTGTTTGCGTTTCTGTCTGCGTCTCCCGCTCTGTGATGGACATTATCCTTCAGCAGTCTGACCATGTGAAAGATCCTTCAGCAGTCTGACCATGTGAAAGATCTTTCAGCAGTCTGACAATGTGAAAGATCCTTCAGCAGTCTGACGACGTGAAAGATCCTTCAGCAGTCTGACGACGTGAAAGATCCCTCCACTTGCGACATACTCTGGCCTTCCACATTTTGTTGTATGCAAATGTAGGAAACCATATTTTATATTTTCCTTCAACCCGGTCTTCAACCCGGTCTTCAACTCTGGTCTT
>JAOYSI010020705.1:10686-35172 GCA_025775065.1 Hiodon alosoides | reverse complement strand
ACACACACACACACACACACACACACACACACACACACACACACACATATATATATATATATATATATATATATATCGTTGTCACTCCAGTCCATCGAGAATCTGGTTATTTTTATTGAGCCTGGAACCTCTTTTAATAAATATTTTTCTTTCGTACTTCTAAAAATAACTTAGGAAAGCTTGGCAGAAAGCTTGGTTAGAAAACAGAAAATTTGCCAAATTTACGCAAAACACGTGCCTCTCTTTGCGCTTTTTGCGGTCGTATGTAAACACTACTAAACTCTAATGCTCCTCCCTCTTGCCCTCCCCCAATTCCCTCCACTCCCTTTCCCATTGAGCCTATTAAGTGATAAACTCCGGGACAGAAAATGGCGACGGCGGGGAGCCGGACCTCGTCGTCGGGAATATCAGAGTTGAATAACGGCATAAATGTTGGAAGTGCTTCTCAGGGCAATTCAAGTACTCCTTGTATTCAGAGCAGTCCTGGTACATCAAAAATTAGCACCGCGGAAAACTCACAATGGAGACGTAAAGAACTGCGGAAAGTGAGGAGTGTGGATCTGGATAAACCGGAGTCGCTGCTCCTATCGCCCGAGACCGGAACGGCTCCCATATCAGCGCAGTTGCACTTCTTGTCTGTTTCCTCGCCTGGTGCAGTCCAGGCTACCTTGTTACAGCAAACCCGCCACATTCAGCAGAGTAATTCTTTAACTGGTCACCCGCTATCCAGCAATAACAGTAATAGTTTATCCGATGCTCAGGAATTGTTGAATTCTTCTTTAAAAAACAACAGCGACCATCTCAGCGCTGACCATGGTGCCACCGGAACTTCTGTTGAAGTAATCGCCTCCCAAAATAGGTAAGGATTTTTATATGTTCGCATTTCTGAAATTGAATAACATTGTTTGCACCTATTTTGTTTAAATGCTTCTTTGCATCAGTCCGAAAGTGACCCTAAACGAATCTTATTATTGCTAGTTATCGATACATTCAGATGGCTACTTTTAACTATGTTGACTTATAATGTAGATATAGCTTTTTTTGTTAATGCGGTCATGCAGTGATCTCCAATATTTTGAAGAAAAATAGTTGATTGTCTCTTCGGGATAGGCTGAAACGTCTGTTGAAAGATATACATTTTAAAACACGACGTTTCCTCCAAGTTAAGTACAGTCTATCCTGCTACAAAATTCATACAAAAAAAGCAAACAAACTTTTATAATGGTTAATCGTGTTAGAGTATTTCATGTGAGGGGAAACTGGGTTTTATAAATTACTTGTTTATGATTTATATCTTGTACTGACATTTGACCCAGCGCTAATGATACCAGTTAAGGTGTTTAATACTATTATCGTATTAAACAACCTGCTCTATGTTTTTCGAATTTTTACTGGGTACTAAAACTACACTTGTTTTTGCTGACCTTTACTGTCGCAGCTGTGGTAAAGACATTTCTATAACACTCTTGTGGGGTACTCACAGGTAATGTAATATTTATGTTCATCATGCATAGCAAAGTTAAGAATCAAGTTTTAAACTTTTCATTTTAAGTTTACGAGTCTTCCTACTGTAATTTCGGACAAGATCTGTTTAAAAATTTTTTTAATTTTATATCAATGACGATATACAGTGCTCCTGTGCTTATAAAATTCGATACTAATGCAAATAATTTAATAGCATTTAATATAACGTTACCATGTGACTATCACAACCGGAGTGAACTTTTTACTACTTACTAAACTAACAAATACAATTTCTAAATGAACGTTTTCATTAACGTAAAGCATAGGAAGTAAACCCGTCAGTTACTCCTGGGTGATGTGTGTTTGCTTTATCGTCTAGGCTAATTTTAAACAGCAGTACAGCATTTTCTCTAGAAATATTGTGATCATTTATACTGATTTTCATAGCAATCCATGACTACTTTTCTCTGGCCTTACTTAAGCAGTTGTATTTGTTCTTAACTATTATAATACTTATTCATGTCAAATTTACAAAATTAGTTTTTCTCCAGATCAGGAAAATTCAGAGACATGCCTAATATTTTAACACAAACGTTCTTTTGATCAACAACAAACATGGCACAGGAGCACTTTTCAATTAATGTAAAATTCCAAAAAATTTAATAGTAGGGACCTTTGGAGTCTATATGACAGTTGATTTGTTCAATACAAGAACAAATAGTTGTGTATTCCTATTGGTAGAACTACATCATCTTTAAATGCAATTAGATTAAGCAAGAAATACTTAATTTGTTAAACATTACATTGGCAAGTGCAGAGAACAGAAAAAAACGGTTGGCTATTTTTGAAAGGCAGGCTGCACATTAAGAATTTGTTGTAATGTGAGAAGTTGGCTTTGGAACTGTACAGATAATAGAGGATGAATAAGATGTTGAAAGGTAAAGTGACAGCAGGAAAAGGAGCTGCATTCCATTGTGTTTTTGCCTATCCTGGATAATACACACCAGTGTCTGCGCTCAGCACAAAGGTAGAATCCTAGCAATCACAGCCTGATTCATGCATGACTAACTCTTGCAGAACTTAAAAATCTACTTTTAAAAATAATTCTTAAAAAAAAATGTAATTCTAAGTGGGGGGAGATTTCTTACTGATTAGTTATACCCTGAGATGCTTCAGTCTGTTAGTCTACCACCAGCATTAATTTGGCATAACCCAGAGTTGTTATAGACCAAGCAAACGCTTTCTTTGCCTTACCATGCTGAATCACTTACAAAGATTTCCCCTCAAGTCTAATAGAGAACCCGTTATACCCTGTAATTCTAGGCGTTTTTTTTTCCACGAATACTATTGCATCAAAAGTGATGTGTTTGTCTTGCGCCATCTGACAGATGTTGAGAATTGTAAAAAAGCAGGTGTTCCTAATGCGTAGGTATTTGACGTAAGTTGGTGAATGTATATACTGCATCATGCTGGTGAGAGATCAGAAAAAGGTTTAGGGTGCTCCAGTTCTCCAAATATTATTTAGCCTGCGTGTTTGTTCATTGTATTTTGTTTCTCTGGTTTCTATAAGTGAAGTTTCATTACTCTTGGGATGGAAAAAATGTGCCAAATTTGTAAAAATCTAATTATGTTGCTATGTTGAATTATTAATGAATTGCTTGTTTGACTTAGTAAAAGTAACAGTAATATATATATATATACACTCTGTATATTTAATGTTCATATATTTGTAAGACTTGACATTTTTTTAAATACATTTAAAAACGATGTAATTAAGAAATTATTCTACGTAGTAAAAAACTTTAACATAAAACAAAATCCTATTGCTGTTACCCAGTTTTTCCTGTCCTTTGGATGTGGTTTCACCTAGCAACTTTTTATGATAACTTGTAACCACTATTTAACTTTGTAGTTAAGCACCTGTGATGATGACGATGAATTAGTCAGTGCAGTTAATAATGCGATAAATACTGCAGGACAGAAACACGTGATTCCTTTTCTAAAGCCATTGTGAAATATACATTTGTTTATGTCATACTTATCCTTATTTTAAATTAATGATTTGTTTAAGAACATAATGTGATTTTTCTGGACTTTTTTCATGCTAATTTTGCATATTTAGAGTTTATAATCATATGGGTGAACAAGTAGTCTTAGTCTTTTTTGAACCAATCAACTTTGAGCCACCTGTCATTTTACACTCACTAGGCTAGAGAGACTACACAAAATGTTTAGCACCGATTGGAGGAGAGGTATATCACTTCCTACAGCGCTGGAATCCTTCTGTCTCCCAGGAAGCTTGTAGGAGACATTGGTTAATGACCAGCCTATTCCCACCCACACAAGCTCAAGCGGCGCTCTGCCAAATGTGTGCTGTCCTGCTCTTTGGTTCATAGTTAAATTGAATGATTTGGATTCAATTCTGCACTGGCCAATCTGAGTTTAAGCTACGGCCTTGACCACCGGAGCCTCTTGAGTAGCTGTTTTAATAAAATCAATATTTAGATGACATTAATAGGGTAGGACACATAAAGGAATAGCTGATTACGTATATCTTTAAAATGTGCCCTCACACATATTACTGCTCATCTCTACTGTGCGTGGTTGTGAAAAGGAAGTTGTGATGTTACTGTGGTTCCAACACACTTTCTTCCTTAATCTGTAAAACAGTTGGGGCATTCATATTCATTCAGGTGTGATCCAGCTTGGTCCACTTCCAAGTATGAAAGTGAAATTGCAGTTCCTAGAGTCTCATTTTCTCGGATCTAGTCTGGGCTTGTGCCCAGCCATCTGCAAAGGTGGCCTTTGGGGATATTTAACTGGCTTTTCCCAGTGAAAGGCATGATACTAGCTACCATTATTGGATTAACTTGATTACTATTTTTATAATGTAAACAGGGTCTTTGTTTTGTTTGAGTAAAAAATAATTCTAAGTATTCAGCTGTTTGGTGTACTTAGACTCATCCTGGAAGAGTCTTAAATTGTGTGTCCCGGTTTAACTGACTAACTAACGAATTTCACTTCTGTTAACTAGTACTATCAGGAAGTACAGGAGGTACCTGCTAGTACCATACATTTGCAGAACTGTGGACTGATTTGGCAGGATTTTGCTCCATCTTCATTATCTTCATGGAACTTGCAAGGATGTTTTCCTATCATGATGGTTGTTTAGCAATGGAAAGTGTTAATGTTCCAGTGATTTTGTGCCATACCTGATGTTATTTTGGTGAGCTGAAATTTCCCTGGAAATGGGAAAATCTGGGATGTCTGCAGTGGGTGTTCCCAGCCCACAGGGTTGCAATTAATGTGTTTGCATTTCTAGCGGATGTGGCAGAAGTTCTGCTGTTCTGGTTTACAGGAGGTCGTCAGTCTGATCAGAGATAAGATACTTTCATGTGCCTAGTCTCGGTAATAAGATTTAGCTTTAATAGTTACTATATTGTATAGTTGCATGAAAAGCAGATTTATTTATTTTTTCTTCAGCTAAGCCTACTCTAATTCATGGTCATTGCCTCAGTCTTTTATGCCTGACTTATTTGTGAGTACACTGACCTTGAGATTTTTAAAGTTTTAGGTTGCAGGAAGGGTTTTATTAAACTCTAATATTTTAGCCCAGTTGTTCCAAACGATACACCTTTCCCTCCATGTAATTATTGCTAGCTTTTGGCATCATGTTCAGATTATAGTCTTTGCTTCCATGAAACTATAACTAGCCGCTATTCATAACCACCCACTGTTCACAGAATGTATTCAGCTGGTTCAGTTCTAGAACTCCTTCTTTTTACTTTATTTTTTAAATATTCTAATTATCCTTCTGCCTTGCCTTTTTTATCTTGGTTTAGATGGAATATAACCGTGTGGATTTTATTTATATAGTTGCCAGTGAAAAAAATCTCTCAAGCTATTTCTACTTCCTTTTTTAATTAAAAAGGCAGCGTTTAAAATTAGGTTATCACTGATAGAAAGCAGCTCCGATAAAATTTCAATGTAGATTACTGAATTTTTTAAAAACAACTTGATTGTCCTATGTTAATTAGCTTAATCTTTTTTTTTGGTAGTATTTAATGTCTTATTTTTAAGATTTGCTTATTGATTGTTGATACATAGGTTTCTTGTGTTGCTAAAACATGGCTGTATGAATTATTGTTTCGCTATTCCAGAGAAATGCGGTACCCCCTCCCTACCATATCAGTTTGTTTTCCCATATTTAATAAAATGTGTGCAGACTTATTACATTAGCTAATGCACATATATACATACATACGCAGGGTAGACAAATTAATAAAATATAGTATATAAATAAAGCAGTATTTGAATATCCATTTACTAAGAAGGTTTTGGGCTGCCCATTGCCTTGTGAACAGCTTTAGTCTTTAGATGCTGTCATGCAAGTCTTGAATGTTTTTTCCAGTGGGATAATGGTCCGTTTGTCTAGAAGGAAAGCCTCCAGTTGTTTGAGATATCAAGGTAGATGAAGTGCTACACTCTACATACCAGGACATCCCATAAAGGTTTAAATCTGGTGATTGGGGAGGCCATGGGAGGTGTTTTGGTATTCATTAAACCACTTGAATCCATTTAGCAGTGTGTATGTGGGGTGGCATCGTCTTGAACTTCTTGAAGAAACTATGTTTGGACCATAGGGTGCATCTGGTCGCCCGAAAATGGCTTTGTATTCCTTGGCCGTAATTCTACCATACAGAGTAATAATCAGACCCAGTAACTCCCTCCAAACGGCGGCCGGTGTCATAACGGATCCACCGCCATGTTTAACAGGTGGGAACAGGCAGTGTGGGTTGAAGTCTTTCTGAAAACATAAACCCATCCAGATGTAGGAAGAATAGTAAAAGACGACTCTGTTCTTCTGTTCAGATGTCCAGGTTTTGTGCTCATTACACCTGGTTATGTGTTGCTGCGCATTGGCCTTGGTAACAACCAGTTTCCTAGTGGCAGCACTATTGAAGATGTACAGTGTTTGTGTAAACTGGGCCATGAGCTGTTAATTCAGTTCTGTGGTCATGTAGATTTTTGACACGGTTTCCCTTGAACCATTAAATAATCTTGCTGTTTCTGACTGATGCACCTGGAATCTCTTATGTTGCTTTAGAATCTCAAGTATTACTATGTTGAATTTAAGAGATCTTTTATAGCGTAAACATGTTTGTAATTGGTATTGAAATTAATATGAAACTCATTTGTAACTAGTGTAAAATTCTTTTCAGTAGCAATGAGGTTAATCCAAAATATTTGTGCTTGTTTGATAGGCGTCTTCGTTATTTTGTCTACTGGCTGTAGTTTCTTGTAGCTACGAAGCTAACCAGTTGCAGGCCAGGTAAGTTGACTGTGATGGAAAGGCAGGATAGACAGTTGATAATAAAGTTTTACGTTGCCTGCCAAAGAAAATGAATCAGCGGAGGTTATCAGTGACCTGTCAATAATCTGTATTAATCTGCCTTTTCACAGAAAAGCTATCACGGAGCGCCTCACTGAGTTTTACAGCAGGTGTTTATTGTGTAGGTTATGTTTTTTTTTTACAGAAAAACAAGAACTCCCTACTGGAAAAAGAAACCTCTGGGTATGCAAGGCCCAAGGTTTGCGTTTACTCCTCCGGGAGTAAGTCTGGTCCAAAAGAGTACTTGTTAACACCGAATTAGGAATAATTGCCATAATTAGTCATTTCTTTCAAGCTCAGCGTAAAATCACACCTTGAACATTTTTACCATGCGTGGCACGATAAGCTTTTGTCGTTAGAAATGCGTTTTTGTGTGTGTAAATGTGTATTTTAAATGCGTCATCTCTCCTCTCCGTCTTTGTAAGATGTGTATTTGGTATTAAGGTATACATTCTCCTTTTTCACATTTATTTTTAGATCAAATGTATCCAAACAATTTCAGGAAGTTTAAACATTAAGTTAACAATACTACCCTAAAACAGCGGCACTGTTTGAGTGTAAAACTGCTGTGATTTAGAGGGTCAAACAGCACAAAGCATTGGAGGTAATGCTTTCAAGGAAAGCTGAGTGTAGCAGAGGTTCTGGACTGTTGAATTAGGATCTGTTTTAGGATCATTCGTCAAACTGCGGGAAGAATGGTGACAAAAGTGTAATAGTGATCTAACGAAGGTCCACCAATGCATTCCACAGCAGCATTTGTGTCTGCCTATTATAGATTAGGAAACGTAGTTTGTCTCAGAACAAAACCTTATTAAGTACGCATGATTGTTTTAGTGAAGAACTGAAGTGGTGTTTTTGTGGTAAATATGCTCCATGGTATAAAGAGCTGGAGGTGGTTTATCTGTGTTGAATGTTACACGGTCTCTATGCTACATGGAAGTATCAGGGGAGTGTGCTGAGTGTGCAGGTTGCTATGCTATTACTGAGTCATGTGACCACACCGCTAACTTTGGTCTTTTCCATGTAAGTTTTACACTTTTGAGAACAATTAAGGAAACCCTCCCAATGCATTTCAGTTGGCCAGTCTGAGCTTTGAATCGTTTTTGTTTTTACTAGTACCACGCGGTCTCTGACAAGATTTCAAACTTTTCTTGGTGTGTATGTAAACCTTTTGAATGTATTATGACGAGGGTAATGTTTATAATAGGCTGTTGCTCGGGATCGCCTGGGTTACAGGCATTTCAAAATGATCTGTTGCTAGGCAGGCTTGGTCAAGAATGCTCTCAAATTGAATTTGTCACACAGGGGTCAAAAGCCACGTTCTTTGTCCTCTCACCAGTCTCCACTTAGTTTTGGGATGCCATTGGTTGTAATTGGTTTATGATATTAAGGTGTGGAGATAACGGGCAATTAATTGGTTGGAAAATTTTCCGCACTGGTCCTTATCATTTGCACATTTTATAATTGGTGCAGGTGTAATCGGTGTATATAAAAGAGTGAGGAAACTACTTGCTTCAGTATTTGTTCAAATAAGGAGACTGAAATCAGTCTATTTTAATGTTTTCAAGCTTTTGAATGTTGAAGTTTAGTGTTGTGCGTTGCAGTTTAATTTCAAAGCTTCCATTTCCCCACTATGTTGTATGTGTATAAGGAAATTAAGGTAGCAGCCTCATTACTTGTTTCAGACAGCTCCTTGATAAAGTTTTGCTTTGTCAAAATGAATAAATCTAATCTTGGACTACCCAAGGCACATTTGCCCTAAATAACATAGAACAGTCTATTAAATCTGGCGTGAAAGCACAGAAGGTTCAATAACGCACTTAGACATACAATTTGAATGATAAGGTTGACACTATGCAATACGCTGCAACATAACGGATGTTTAGCATATGAACGCATGCAGTTCAGACTTGTTTATCTTGCCATATAATAAACTGTTAGATGTGCAATCGGAAAAAATACACGGTATGGTAGCTTGTAGGGCTAGATGGCTAACACTGCCATATAATTACTATTTGCGTTGTAGTCGCAATAATTATGTTAGTAAAAAAAACTTTTACATGAAGTAAACATATAAAAAAAATACTTACGTAAATACTTTTCGAAAATTATTTTGCAAATCTAATCTAAGAAGGTTAAAGAATGGATGTTGACGTTCAGTGATTACATTTATGTAAAACACTTTGTGATTTTGTTTTTTTTTCCCAATAAATACCTAAAGATAAATCAAGAAATAGCTGGAGGAGATTTGGTCTGGGTGGGGGGAGTGTTTGGTCTATAAACCTGCCGAACTGGGCCTCTCCACCCAACCCCTCCACCCGGTGACCAGAACGGGCTGTTAAAAGCCCTGGGTGAGCTGATTGCTCATGGCTGGACATTGCCAACAAAGGCCCGGACATTTCCATTCCCGTTAGCCTTGTCGGCAGGAGCAGGGGTCCCCACCCCCCAGTTTCTGTTTGGTTAGCGGCAGGACGGGACGAGCTGGAGATTACATGTGAAAAGTAAACACAGGGGTCCCCGCTTAATCAGGCCCAGATTACCAGTTAAAACAACATGTCTTGGGTAGATGCATTCAGGCCGAGGCCAAAAAAAAAGACGAAAACCGGCCTTTGCAACTCAAATAAATGCAAACTGCTCAAGCCATATGCAGAAACACCTGTCGCATGGGCAAGTTGAATGGAGATCGCCAGAAATATCCATCAGCATAAAAACACCAGGTGATAAAGAAATGACATTATTTTGAATGCATTTTTGGCCTTGCCTGGCCACATATTATTCCCCTTTTATTTGTGAGTCTGTTTCTTGCTTCCATCGAGAAAGGAACCCCTCTCTCTTTCAGAATCTCTGCTGAGCTCATTTTTTGTGAAGGGGTGTTGGATTGTTGAAAAATGTATGTAGTTTTAAGCCTGTGAAATTAGCATTGATTCTTTAACTTCAGCTAAGGCCTCCCGGCCTTCATAAGATGAATGTATATAGCTAACTTGTGCCAGCCTGGATATATAGCTAACTTGTGGTAGCGCAGGCATGTTTTTGATTGAAAAGTGGCTATTTCTTCTTTTTAAAAGTAATGTTATGCAACTTCTGAAATATTTTTGGAATCAGCTGTATAGCTAGCTTAACTAGCTATATAAATTGGTCATCACACAGACCTATGGGCTGCTTTCAGTTTGCCGGGGGAAGCCACACTTCCATCATTTTTTATGAACCTGACAGTCACACTCGCAAGGGTGGTTAGGAACCCAATAATTACTCTTGCCACTGTTGAGCTTAATTTCCTTCGCAGGAAAACGGTTTGTCGCAATTTGATCTTGTTTTTCTCTGCAACGGTTGGACAGGGCTTCAAAATGAGCTGAGAGATTGTCCAAGCACGCATTGTAGAACATTGACAACTTTGTCTGCTAAAAAAAGAGCACTTGTTGTTTTGACTAACAAAAGCAAGATGACCCGTTTCACACCATTAATGTGATAAACATGGCTCTCTGAAGGATCCTTAATTATTGTCCAGTGTCGGCTGGCTAAGCCATTCTCCTTTCTGTGAAAACACCGAGCGAGGAACTTCCCCTTGTGACCTACTTGTTTATCTTTAACGCTTTATTATTGTCCTTTTTTTAATCCTGGAAACTGCTGACGCACTAACAGACTCCTGGGAGGCGAAACAATGCAATCAGGCAACAGGAATATCGCCATAAAACTGGCCTCTGATGGCGTACACCGCCTTCTGTAGGACCAGAGCGCTGGATAAGGGAGGAGTGTAGACTCTGAGGAAAGGGCCCTCATCTTGAATTTCAGTCGTGTGTTTAGTCAGGAACCCCCCAACTGTCTCGTGATTTATTTTTATTTTTTATTTTTTAGCTCTGGTTTCTTTTTTTTCTCCTGGCAGGCACAGTACTAAAATCAGTCATCAAAATGCTTGGGAAGGTATTTTCATTTTTATAAACTTTTATAAATTAATTTAAATCTAGAGAATCGAGAAAACGGCACAAGGATAAACTTTGCTTTATGGTTTTTTATTTTTAAAAAGTATGGTGATTTGATTAGTTGTTGTTAAAATTAAATTTAGTTTAAAAGATTCAAATGGAATGCAGTTGAGAGATTGGCTTAAATATTTAACTCTTGTGAATTAAATGCCATTTGACTGGTCAAGTGATTCTCTGAGATACTGGAGCGTTCCAGTCCAATCATGTGATCAAGTAGGGCATGTCATCAATTTGGGTTTCTAGGATATGTACATTGAAAATGACTGTACTTCTGCTGGAAGAAGCCAAATTAACATACAACAAAAACGATTGTCTTCCAATCTCTGTGCAGTTATTTTGATTTATGAGGTGCGCTTGTAATTGGCATTCTGCAGGAGATATAGGCACAGGATCTACAGTGGGATTCGTAGCAATGTCTATAATAAATCGGCAGTCTTTAGATGGGAGGTCTCCTGTATCAGCTCTTGTTTTGGTGTATGGGAAGCTGTCAAATCAACATTGGGACAAAAGCATTCTTTGTGAGGTCTTGACAGAAACCCGTTGGTTCTTGATACTGTGTCAATAATGAGACGGTTAAACACAGCCACAAAGGAAACAGTCCATTATCCGTCCGCCGCCCACAGATCCTGCTGTCCTCATTAGCTACAGTAGAATCTCTATTTATTTTTATTTTCTTTGCTAGGGCTCGGAAATGTTTACTTAACCACGCCTTTCTTCCGCAGTCTGACCATTTGGACAGCTGCTCTGGACTCCCAGAGACCAGCAGTGACCCTTCTGCAGTTGCTTCCCTTTTGTCCGTCTTTGTGACTGGAGGTCGAGTTTCGTTTTAACGTACTCATCCTCACGCAGTTGTCTGCGCTGTGTGGTAACATGGCCGGCTTTCACATTCCCCTTATAGGATCTTATGGTGCTGTTTAAGGGTGGCGTTTGTCCCAGAGATGGAAACTCGATCCGGCCACAGTAACAATATGGAAAGAAAGGGAGTGAAATGTCCCTGAAGGCTGGGGCCTGGAAGCAGGGTCGACTGTGTGCTCTACTGACATCCATCCCCACTGAAATCCTGGGCTCTTTGAATCAGCCTGCCTGGGTCGCTTCTTACGTGGCTGATGTTCAAAAGCCGTTTCCCGACTCAAATATCTATTCATTTAAACTGGCCAGGCCAAATGCAGTCCTAGCTTATCCAGGGTTTGTTTTTGAGGGCTGTTGGCTGGGTGCAGAGTTTGAGATTTTGTTTCTGACAGTTGTGAGAACTTGTGCTTCTGTAGCTTCTGTTGAAAACATTGCTCAAACACATGCTTTGTGGAGGAGTCCCGATACACGGTTATATTAGTTTTAACGTGTTTTTGGAATTCTTTTGGTATGCTGTACTTGGAAACAGGTGGACTTGTTATTTTTACTTCATTGTGAATGATTGTACAGTATTTCAGCAGCATCTTCTACAAGGCTGTCTCAGACAATACTTTTAGACTGTTGGCTATTTGAAAATGAATGAGGGAAACAGGTTTCCCTCATTCATCCATACCAACCATAAGAGCTTAGTAGATCAGGGTTGCCAACTCTCACGCATCTGGCGCGACACTCCCACTTTCTGCCTCAATTTCTCACTCTTGCACCTATCCAAAAAATCTTACGGTTAAAAAAATGTTCCCTTTCTTTGTCCTTGTTTGCTAGCATTGGCTCTTGAGCAACATTCTGCCCACACTGTGGCCAATCAGAGTTCATACTGGCCAATCAATAGTTTTCCCACTGCTTTGTGACTTAGAGTTCCTCAGCAGTCATTTATCGGAAATTCGCACCAACCCTCCTAGTTCTCCCTCTTACTGGTGCAGAGGGAGGTTGTGCATGTGATTCCCTGTTTCGCAATGCATTTGTGGTGCCGCTCTTGGACGTGACTTATAGGGCCACTGACCCTCTGTCTAAATCTGTGGCTGC
Organism: Hiodon alosoides; assembly: GCA_025775065.1. NCBI lineage: Eukaryota > Metazoa > Chordata > Actinopteri > Hiodontiformes > Hiodontidae > Hiodon > Hiodon alosoides. Next base: position 22,407 of record JAOYSI010020705.1, on the reverse strand, counting down.
CGGAGGGACAGCAGACTAGGTTACAGGTTGGATCTTAACTGGCATGGAAGTAGGGAGGTCTTGCAACCATTTTCCTCCCCGTGCATGGGCCACCCTTCTGCATATTAGTGGCTCCATGAGATTGGATCGTTTTTCTGTTCACTGCTGGGAAGAGGAGCTGTGGCTTTCTTGCACGTTTCCCTCGGCATGCAAGCGCGATTGTTCCTCTCACCCCTTAAGCCCGGTTTGAACGCAGAGGGCACCAGCAGATGACATCTCCACCACCCAGTTGCCACACGGTATTTGCTCCGCTCGGGATCTAGTGACAGTGACGGGTCAAAATTCCTCTCAGTTGACCCCCCACCCACTTCCTCTAAATCTCATGTAGTCTCACATGCGCTACAATAGTCTTATCTACGCTCTAGATCTGTTTGCAGAGTCTCTGGCTGGGCCTATTCAGTATTCACATTGCAGCCGTTTCACATGCTGATCTGACATTATTGCTAAATTCCCAACCACCATGTGGGCCTCATTAAAGTTACCGGTAAAATTTGTTGTTAGTCCCTAAACCTAGGGTACATTTTTGGGATTGGGACAACCACACCATCATGTATCAGCAGTTTGCCTGATAAATAAAATGTTAAGTATTACTGGTTTAATATGCTTAATGCTTATGAACTGTGGGAGGGGGTTTCAGTGTTTACACAGGAAATAAAGACGGCAGCAAACGTGGTTTCAACGGGTAACTACATTAATACAAGCTATTGACCCTTTCTTTAAGAAATACTAATTTAAATGAGATCTGTGAATCCAAGAGCTGCTGATAGTCAACAGAAAAATGGAAAAGAGTGCTGAGCAAGGACAACACGGACGCTACATGGCGTGGCGTTAATTAGAACCTGGGACGGTTTTGGGTGGATGATGCACGTTTTACACTAGCCCATTAATGTGAAAGCCTTTTTACTGAGGTCCACAAATGCCCAGGTCTGGCCATCAGGACGACCGCAAAGATAAATCAGTCATTATGCACCTCAGACATCGATTGACAACACTATTGGACTGGAGCGTTGTTGTCCCTGGAGACGATCCCAACCACGAAGCATAAAAAACTGCTGTATCATGGGATGCTGGTGATCACGCGGTAATGCGGCACACTTTAAGTACCTTGACTTTTAATGGAATTAGTGGAACCAGGCTTCCTCAGCAAAACCGGTTATTGTGTTGCAGCCAGCAGCCGGTTAAGGTTTCAGCCAGAATTCCCAGGGCTGTGGGACTGTGGCTTGTTACTGCACATGTATCGGCCCTTTCTCCAGCAACATGGCTGACTTGACAAATCATATCACATTTCATGCTCCAATCCCACAGTGATCAGCGTGCATGTGCACCCACGGCACAGCATGGGAAGTGGGCCAAAAAGTCGGTTTCCACTGATAACCCAGCCGAAACCTCAACAACTTACCAATGTGGGTGTCTTTGGTTCTCTTATTTATCCATACAAATTTTATACACAAGAAATCCGACCAATTAATTCAGTGAATGTTGGTTTTGATTTAGCCAATGTAATTTCCTTCTTGAATATTTTATGCTTACAACTGAAAACGCTGTTTAAAATGAGCATTTCATTAGTTGCAACCTGAAATGATTTAAGTGTCTGGTTCCACGGAATATTTAAAAAGTAATGACATTGTTTTCTTTACCTAACGCAAATTTAGAATGGTCTGTGTTTTGGTTAGGGAGAGAGAGCACCCCTCCCCCCTCTCCTAAAATCAGTTCCTGCTTTCTGAGCCCTTTTTATCCGCCCCCTTCCCCAGAGGCCATGCTCCAGTTCCAGCACGCTGGCCAGTGGGCCGTTAATGGGCTGCCTGCGCGTCAGCACGCTTGGCACAATCGCACTGACATGGCAGGGACATCACCCTGAGTTATGGGGATTCTGGGTAACCTTTAGGGTACGCCTGGGAAGAACCGACATCAGCGATTCTCGGGCTGGTTTTCTGCGCCCCTGAAACAGTTCCGTACCGTGCCTTTTAGGAACCACGCTCCGAGTAAAGTTTGCTGCTTTGAAACCCAACCCTGGCAACTAAAACAACGGCATCTCCTTGCGCAAGCCCGAATACGTGAGCACTAACATATTCTCCACGGTCTATATGGCAATTAAAAAAACTCTGGAGGGCTCTACGGGAACTTTAGTGGGCCTTGCCCCTCAGGGGGAGGAAGGTGGGAAGATGGTGGGGTCACGATCTCCTGCAGGGGGGCTGAATTCCTCTGGGTGGGAGGAATTTCCCTGCATTCCATCCACATTCCAAAGCCAAGCAATGTGCCCTCGGACAAAGTGGGCGCGCGCGCACACACGCACACGCAGACGCGCACACACACACACACACACACACACACACACCTCCCTCTTGCCACCAGCAATAACAACAATCGTCTGACCTTCAGCGCCATACGCTGCCAAGTTGAGCTGCTTGCTTAGTGGAAGCACTAGGCCTTGTCCAGAATTACTGTCATTTTGCCCTTAGTTAATGTAAGTCAAATCTACGTTAAATGTTGCACACTAAGGTTTGGCTCACTACCGTTCTAATGTCATTTTATTTTATTTGTTAATAGGAACAGGCTCCTATTGCAGACAAGGATTAGACTTCTTAGGTTCTTTTTAGAATGTGTACATATTCCGTTTTGATTCAGTTTTGTCGGCACATTAGAACAACCCAGAGTCAATAGAGACTTTTATGCCTTTGGTTACAGTATATTCACAATACAACTGCTACTTGTGTGGAACTATACAACATTATTCAGGTCATCGAGTCATTGCTAGTTCTAAATCCAGAAGGTATTTGTGCCAATATAGACGTTTCACGTTGCCTCCAAAAATAAAGTCTTTATCCTGGGCCCTAACACGACAGTTCCCTTTTTCAGCGGTGAACAAGAATTCAGAATTCATCGGGACGGCAGAACCGCCATTGTGTACAGTGTTTATTTATTGCGTGGTTTGGCTGGGATTTGACGTATAAAGTCGCCATGATGCAGTATTTTTTAAATTGCGCTTTCAGGCTTGGAATTCGGAATGACAGCTTGCCACGCTGAACTTCCTCTGATTATTTTATTTATTTATTTTTTTACATATTTGTCCACCAAAGGCAAAATAAGATGCCATCCCAGGCCATTTAAAAAGGAACGGACTAACGAATAAGAAAAGCAACGCAGCGCTTTTGAACTGTTCCTCCAGCAACACTCAAAGAGCTTACAGACTGGGTTGGGCTCTAGAGTTGGGGTTTGCTTCCTTTGGCGTTAAAAACTTTTTAGGGAGCCCTAGAAAGATAGAAATCATTGAGAATAGTCACTGTCAGTGGTTTGCATTTGGTTATCATTTAACACAGCACTTTGCACTGTTGTGGGTGAAATTCCATGTTCAAACATTGTGTTCGTGTTAAAATATTGCTGTGCCACACAGCAATTTCTCACATTAGCGGCCATATATTAGATGAGCGTGGATTTCTTTTACAACCAAAGTATATAATGTCTGCTTATTTTTTCAGTACGTTTTGTAGTTGTTATTTTTACAGTGTCTTATCTAATTCTTTAAGTTTCTCTTATTTCTAATAACTAAGATATGCTAGTGAAACCACTTCCTTGGAGATCCACATTATACATATCTCTGTGGTGCTTTTCTTTACTCTTTTAACTCCAGGACAAATCAAGTTTCACAGTTCTTGTCCTGGTAAGTATTGTCACCGTTGCCCACAGTTGTTGAAGCGATCACCTTCAAAACACGCTTACCTTTGTTTGATCGGAATCTAACAGTACTTTCTTTTTGGCTCAGAGCCATTACCTGCTCGTCCGTGTGTGTTTTCTAACCAAGCTCTAATCACCCCCCTATCACGTTTCCACTTCACGGGCTTAGTCCGATCACAACTGGTTGCCCTTGAGGGTGTCACTTGTCAACGACGTTAACTGTGACTACAGGAAAATAAAACATCAGAGGGCCCCCTGCCCTCTGCGCCAGGGAAGCGCACAGTGGCAGGTTGACCGCTCATGCCTTTCAGCTGGAATTAAACCGTGGCCATGACCGAACTTTATGGACCCCGCACTGCCCTCAGCTCGGCGCCCATGGATCGAGAGAGAACCATCGTTGCCATGCTGCGTTTTAGCAGCAGAAAGGCTCTGGGGGAAGAGAGGAGCAGATGACCTACATGGTGGCGTCTCTGGTCTGAGCCAACCTCTCCAGGATTGCCTGGTTCATCAGGAACACGGCAGCCGCGTTACGTGACCCCTGTTGAGGCCCACACTGCGCCGCACTCTCACATGAGTAATCGGAGGCCGTGCAAAAGTTCCGGCTCCTGGAAAAAAAGGGCTTTCCTGTCAGTCGCTGGCACATGGCTGGGATTGTGCAAGCAAAAGGAGATGTGGGGGTCTGCTGACCGCGGTCATGACTGCACCATGTGACCCCCAGTGCTGCAGCACAGCCTACGCAGGGCGTGTTTCATGGGTTTGCCTTGCAGGCGACCGACGGTTCTAGTTCACGCTTTCTCGCGCGACCAACGGCTTCGTTAATCAATGACGAGAAAAATGCCGATAGTTGTTCCACAAGTGGTAGTGCATTTGTGCCTTCCTGTACCTCTTATCTGGATTGGCAATGCAGCGTGGGGTTGCCTGTAATGGCCCTGTCGTGGAACACTCCGCGGACACTAGCGGCCGACTGGGGTGGAGGCTGAAACCCATACCCCCTGTTATTTCTGCTGCGCGGCCAGCGCAGTGCGCGTTCAGTGCCGGATGTCTTCCGCGGCTCTTGTTTCCTGTCACCGACTAAACTTGGTCTCTGCTGCGTGTGCACATGAAAGAGGAAGCTACCGCTTCGTTTCAGACCTCCGACAGTGAGAAATATAGGCGTCAGAACTGCCCCGTTGGGTTTTCTTTTTTGTGTTGTTTTTTGGTAAACCTGCGTTGTTTCAGTCATCCAAGCATGCAATGCTTCCGTCCGGATATACTCTTGCCCTTTTCTCATTGGCAGAAAGAGCATGGCTGATGCGGAAAGCGTGGCGTTTCCTACTGAAAGAAGGGTTTTGTAACGGTCGGCAGTGAGTAACCCACTTTCTCTTGGACCCAGCCCTGCTCCCCCGGATAGTGGAACGTATCTCTCGTTACCTGATGCTGAAGATACCATTCAGCAACACAGCATTCCCTATCAGTCGAACTGGCCTTTTACTCTGTTCAGCCCAAACCTCATCATTGTAGCAGCAGTTTGCCGTTCTCAATTCAGAAAGCAGGCTTAAGTGTCAGAAGCTGTTGTCGTTGTTGAGCAACAGACACTATGGTTTTACAAGGAAATGGTTCTGGCACAATATATTTCAAAACCTTACGGCACACAGAAAGGTTAACGGTATGATAGTAATGAAATAAGATGCATCGGTAATACTGACAAACCTGACAGGGTAAATGTAAGTGATGTAGTCATTAACATTTGCTTTATGCCATTGTACTAGTTAACAAATGACAAATCTTTCCTCTTGTGCCATTTAAAATAAAATGATCAGTTAAATGCATTCATTGGAAAATGTTCTTCTGTTTAAGAGTTTAATGTTGTTCCTTGCTTGGTATTTGCTGAACTATCATAACTTCACTTGTAGTTATTATAGAGGTACGGTCAATTCAACTGCATGTGTTTCAACAATTAGATCACATTCCAACATGATGATCTGACAAAAAAAAATTTAATTTGGGGAGGTTTTGTGTTTTCTAACTATAACTTCTAGTATTTTTCTAAAATTATTACCTAATCTTTGTGAGGTAGGTTTCCCTCATCAACAAAGAGGGAAAGAGAGAGTTTGTTTTAGGCATGCATTACGTTATTATTCTGGAGTAGAAGACTGCATTATGTGGATCAGGTATTAAAACGATAGCAATAGGTATTAAAACGATAGCAATAGCAATGTAAAAAATGGCTGCTGTCTTTCAGCTTTATCTCCCAGTTTGCCTTGCTGTTCGTCAGGCAAGTAATCCCTTTTATTTTTTTAGAGGCGGCCTGCATTCCACCCCATTTTAATGTTTAACTCTTGTTTTTGGTTACATTGGACGGCACTCTTACTTTCTGGGAAAGCCGCAGTCTTCTTCAGAGGGATCAGATGGTTGGTTTCAGGTTAATCATTCCACCCTGTGCCTCCATTGGCAGGCTCCTATTATACCCTGTGTACAGTTTCCACCTTCCCCTCCGGCCGCCCATTGTCTGGGCGGTAACTGGAGTTCGGGGAGCGTCGCGGCCCATGAGAAGTGTGTGACGCAATCCGGCCCTACGTGGAAAAGGTCTGAAATGGGTTCCCCCTCGCTGGCCCTTCAGCGTCCCACCTGCACAAGCCACAATGTCCCTTTTGTTCCCAGCTCACGGCACTGTGGGATAGCTGTCATACGAGAGGCAGGGGTCAGTCGCTGCCAACTTTCTCCTTCTCGTTCCAGGTGACAAACTCTTTCTCTCTCTAGTTAGGTTCGGTGGATAAGGGCCTTCCGGAAGGACCAATCCAATATGTTGATAAAATGGCTTCTTGCCTTCTGTACTCATTACCTCTTGGCTGAATATCTAGTTTTTATGATTCTAGTTTACCACTCCTTAAGTCTTTTGCTTCTGAAATAAGTCCTCTATGGAGCCCCTCTCCCTATTGACAATTGGATATTAATTATTTAGTAATGTTCAATACTGAGTAACGGACAAATATTTTAGTAACTTTTCAGAGATTCCAGATGCAAGCAGTTAATCGACTTCCTGGTTAGTACCTCTTTAAATCAGTTTCTTGTCTCTAACAGACAGGAAGTTTCTCTTTCCTCTGCCGAAATTCAGTTTTTCGACTGACCGTATTTAGCTTTATCGAAACAATCCTCGGTCGATGAACAAAAAGGCCCAGTAAGAGGCCACCATCGTAAGATGTCTAGCTTTTGGATGAACGAAGCGGCGTCTGGCTGGCCGCCTACGTATTGGGATGAGAATCTAAACTGGTAAGATGTCTTGGTCGCTAGCGGATTTGGTGCCGAGCGGTAAAGCGCTCAGACAGTATGGCGCACACTGGAACTCGGACGCGGTGATTGCGGTGTCAGTAAATGGAAGGGTTAGGATCTCACAAATCTCCTTTATTTGTCGTTGACCAGGGTTTGATTTTAAGGGGTTGGGGTTAGATGGTTTGTGGTTGCAGTTTATCTAACCCATCATTTGATGTAGCTGGTCAGTTACCCTACAGACGAAAGGACTGACCACCTGGAATAACACGCATTGCACTGCTTTACACTCCATCAGCCTTTTTCTCAAGGTCGTATCGGTGTAGAAAAAAGACAAAGAACTGTTTCAGTCTTGGCCTCACTTTGGTTTCACTTGGCAGCGAGCAGCAAAGGTGATTGCCCTCTTGTGATGTTGAATTAGATTTTTACCAGCCTTTGCTCGGGTGCAGTAATTTCTCCCTCAATGATTACTTAGCTCTATTATATTTTTCTGACTGTGTATACTGTGCCTTTCGCTGTGCAAGTCAATCCTTAAATGATCGGTGGAGAGGCAGCCGCGGCTATTTGGTTTTTCATGGCAAATGTTGGTGGTGCACATTTCCATCTGGTCACAGTATCACAGAAATGCTTGAGTGACAACGGCCATTTAAGCAGTCTTCTTAAGTGGTTTTCACCCAAACCGCCATTGCCTTTGTCCTTAACAGAGACCTGCACAAAGGCCTTTTTTCTTCTTTTTCTTACTTGCACTATGAGTTTTGCGGTGTTGAAATAAACTCAATTTTGTAAGTGATACTTGCCTGAATTCATTATTAGTCAGAGTAAACGCCATTCTTGCACACTTAATGGCTTGCTAAAATTTCACAAAAAGAGAAGTTTCCGCAGTTATTTCTGGATAGTAAAAAAATATATACTATAAGTGATACTATAATATATACTATAAGCAAGTGTTAATGGAATTTTTTTTAACGCGAACTACACTGCCTTGCGGAAGTATTAACCCCCCCCCCCCCCAGTATTTTTATTCTGCATTTTGTTACCTAAGTGCTGTCGATTACAGAGCTTTTCAATAGAAATGAATGTCTGACAAACAAAACCACACTTTAAAAAAAATACGGATGCGTTAAATTTTGCTGTGAAAAAAGGATTCAGGTTCATGAACATTATGTTGACTGGTTGCCGTGTCTATGGAGTAATATTGATTTACATCTGTCCCAAAAAAAGTGCACCCGTTTTTGCCTGGTCCCTCACTAAGTCTTCAACCGTGAAAACCAAGGAGCTTTTAGAGGAAATCAGGAATACAGTTTTCAGAAGCCCTGACTGAATAAGAATTGGCGCACAGTCAAGTTGATCATTAAGACGGGGAAAGTGTATCATACCACCCTGAAACTGCCCAGATCGCAGTACTCCTCCAAAGTGAGTCACCACGGTCAGAGGGTTACCTCTGTGAAGCCATCCTGACTTTGAAAGAGCTTCGGAATTGCTAAGCTGTGAATGTCAGTAAGTTAACGACAACCCAGCTGACCTGAGTTTTAGCAGGGTGCCATTTCTGAGGGGGAAAAAAATCTTATTACTTATGGATTTTGGCAAAAAAAGCAAGAACGAAATAGTATGTGCAAAATGTATTTGTGATCAGTCATGAACAAATTTAAACTTTTGCAGTGTCTAAATGCATTGCTACTTCTGCTGCATCTTAGCGCCACCCAGTTAACACCATCCCTGGTGGTGGCAGCATCCTGTTATCGGGAGCAGGGAAACTAGTCAGAATTGAGAGTAACTTGGATGGAGCAAAGCCTGGAGGAAAATGAGCTCCAGTCTGCTTAAAACTGCACTAAAACCTTCAACCGTTTAATATTTTACAACCCTAACTAAAACTGTGACATAAATCCCGCGTTCGGCTGGATGTTTAAAGTCAGGATTGAAACAAAATGCCTCAGTCCTGACTTTAAACACTGGCAAGAAATTTGCCGCCCATAAGTTATCTCCTACCAACCTGAGAAACCTTGGGAAAATTTGTCTAGGAGAGAAGGGGAAAAAATAGCTCCACGCGGGTGGAGAAGCTGTAATTGCTGCCAAAGGTGGCTTCCGCGTTTGCATGGGCTCCAGGGTGAATGCTTTTGGCAGTCAACATATTTCTGTTTTATTTATTTCTGTATTTAGAGCAAGTTTTGGAAAGAAAAAACCCCCATAAATGCCACTCTAAGAATTTTGCACAGGTTATTTTTAAAGTCAACAGAATAGTGCATGGCTGGAGAGGAGATGAATACTCCTGCGTGGCCCTGTAAGTCTTTTGTCCTGAAAGGACTCATTCACGTAGCAGAATGGAAGTGCAGGGAACAATGCTGTCAGCACTCATTTGTATGATGTACTGTAAATCTAACCGGCTCAGACTACTGCTGCTCCTTATCATAACATCCTCTCGTATGAGGCGGGATATTTGTTCTGAAGCCCCCCTGACACCCCTAAACACAGACAGGGAGGAGGTTTGTTTTCTCTGTCCTTCAAGTAAAGTATCCCTTTAAAAAAAAAATGAATTGAGAGACTCTCAGAATGTTTTTCTTGGTCTTTTGTGTCTGTATGATTTCAGTGCTATACAGTTGTTGTTTTTTCCCTTACGTTTTAATGAGGAAGTAAGGAAAGAAACGTATGAGACAAAGATATAATGGGACGTATATGTTTAGTGGGTTTGTTTGCTTGTTCACGAATGGACTTTTGGTCCAGCCTTGTCTTGCGATGCGTGAAATCAGGGGAGTTAAGGGAACGCAAATGTTCACTTTTTAAATGCACCCCTATCCTGAGCGACTCACGTGACTTGTTTTTCCTAGCTTAATGCCGCTAAAACGGCGCACTTGAGAACGCCGTCGGTTTAGAGATTGCGCTATGGATGAGGTGATGGGAAGTGTCTGTGGCCCTGCACGTCCTCGCTCGTCCCAGATCCCCTTCTCACGCTCTCTCCGTCTCCCCCAGCCGTGACATGGAGAGCAAGGACACGCTGCGGGGCTTCCAGAAGATGGAGGACCGGCCCGAGGAGCGGATGATCCGGGAAAAGCTCAAGGCCACCTGCATGCCCACCTGGAAGCACGAGTGGCTGGAGAGGCGGAGCAGGAGGGGCCCAGTGGTGAGTTGGATCTGCCAGAGAAGCAGCTGCTGTGTCAGGAGTGACTTTCTTATCTTAAATAAATCATCACAGGCATCACTATGTTTGGGACACACTATATTATACTGTATTGACCCTACAGGACTGTAATAACAATGACCCTAGTTTTGTTTCCCCCACATGTGTATTTGACTGTGAGTTTGCCGTCTCTGCGTGGTGCTACTGTCCGTGGCCCTTCTAGGTTGTGAAGCCCATCCCCCTGAGGCCAGACGGAAGCGAGGCTGGCCGGCAAGCGGCCGAGGCCGGAGGGGATGCCCAGGCAACATCCCCCCAGTCCCGGGGCCGCCGCAGCCCCTCCCCGGGCCTCTGCTCCTCCTCCTCGTCTTCCTCTGGCAAGACCAGCGGAAAGCCGGAGTCCCCTGGGGTGCGGAGAAAAAGGGCATCCCCGGTTCCAGTAAGTCCCCTGCCTCCTACATTACACCAGTGCTACAGCACAAACGTGATCACTGACATCACAACAGTGCTATAGCACACATATGTTCACTTACATTAAACCAGTACTACGGGACATGCATGTTCACTTACATTACACCAGTACTACGGGACATGCATGTTCACTTACATTACACCAGTACTGCAGCACACGCGTGTTCACCTACATTACACCAGAAATGCGGGACATGCATGTTCACCTACATTACACCAGAACTGTGGGACATGCATGTTCACTTACATTACACCAGAACTGCGGGACATGCATGTTCCCCTACATTACACCAGTACTATGGGACACGCATGTTCACCTACATTATACCAGAACTGCAGAACACACATGTTCACCTACATTACACCAGTACTATGGGACACGCATGTTCACCTACATTATACCAGAACTGCGGAACACGTGTGTTCACCTACATTACACCAGTACTACGGGACATGCGTGTTCACCTACATTACACCAGAACTGCGGAACACCGGTGTTCACCTACATTACACCAGTACTGCGGAACATGCATGTTCACCTACATTACACCAGTACTACGGGACACGCATGTTCACCTACATTACAACAGTACTGCAGAACACACATGTTCACCTACATTACACCAGTACTATGGGACATGCATGTTCACCTACATTACACCAGTACTGCGAGCATGTCGACTTATTCCATGTTTTGTGTGTAGTTTCAGAGCGGCCGAGTGACCCCTCCACGACGTGCACCCTCGCCGGACGGCTTCTCCCCATACAGCCCAGAAGAGACTAACCGTCGGGTCAACAAGGTCATGAGGGCTCGTCTCTACCTGCTGCAGCAGATAGGACCCAACTCCTTCCTTATTGGAGGAGACAGCCCTGACAATAAATATAGGGTTTTCATTGGGCCACAGGTAAAATAAATAATAAAATGTATTATAATTATTTATTTATTTACCGGGTCAGTACTGGCCTGCTGTTAAAAAGGTAGTACTCGATTACTCGGGCAGTACTGGCCTGCTGTTAAGATGGTAGTGCTCGGTTACTCGGGCAGTACTGGCCTGCTGTTAAGATGGTAGTGCTCGGTTACTCGGGCAGTACTGGCCTGCTGTTAAGATGGTAGTGCTCGGTTACTCGGGCAGTACTGGCCTGCTGTTAAAAAGGTAGTGCTCGGTTACTCGGGCAGTACTGGC
>JAOYSI010020694.1:11446-35173 GCA_025775065.1 Hiodon alosoides | reverse complement strand
AAATGTTTTGTAAATATATTTTTTAACACCCTTTAACCCTTTCCTCCATTTAAAATACCTGCCTATACCCCCCCCCCCCCCCCCCCAAAGAGTGCCTCTTTTACATCCAAGGCCAGTTTGGGGCTTTATATAAATGGGCTGAGGATTACCGGTTGCAGCAGTTAATTACTAAGTACTTCTATGCGATCTGCTTCCTAACAATGTAATTTCCCAGCCTCATCATAAGCAAGAGTTCCGCTATAGAACAGTTAAGGAATAAGGAATTCTTTCTGAATAAACAAACTTTGAATACCCACCCAACGAAGCAGAAAAAGCAGACATTGAGTGGACAATGCGATTTTCACTTCTATAGTTAATGTCACTTCTATAATTCATTTCACTAGTCTGTCCGTTACAGAATCGCCTACATAATTACTTATACAATCTTATGTAATATAGCTGCGGGAGACCGCAAAGGAAACGCGCCGGTTACAGTCACCTGGTTTTTATTTCTTTACAAACAGTTGTTTAAAGACAGCCTTCGCTGTCTGGCCATAGCTGGGAGTTGTATGGTGCAAGCTGTATCCGGATGGATCTCCACCTACCCACCCCCAGTCTCCAGCTGCCTGGGCCGAAATGCCGAATAGCATGAGCGCCGGGCATGTAATCAGCTTCTGAAATGGGATGGGGAGGGGGGTTGCAGTTGCACGGTTGCAGAAACGAAAAAGAGCTGCTCCTGCTGCTGCTGGTATAGCGTAGAAAAAGTCGGTCTGAGGCCAATCGGCTTCTTACGTCAGATTCTTGCAGGGGCCTTGGACCTCTTGGTTGCAGTTTTTTTGTCGACGCCAGGGCAGAAATCTGTTTTCGCCAGTCTCTTTTTCAACAGATTTTCTTTTTTTTTCTGCGGTGACGGCAGCCTCCTTCTCCAGCAAACCTCTCGCCATCTGCCACTTTCGTTTTGAATGGGAGCTGGAAAGCCTTTTTTAAAGGAGGCGGGCATTAATGTGAGAAAATTGACATTGGAGCACATTAGGAGACTTGCACGTGCGCACAGGACTGAAACCGCGGGAGTGAGGGAGGAGGGGGAAGAGAGAGAGAGAGAGGCGCCTCTGTCCGAGCTCTGGTTGCCGCGTCATTAATCTGTATTTGTGGGTGGCTGATGTTAATGCAGGCTGATGCTGCCTGGGGTCACGCAAAAATCAGGGAAGAGCCGCGTCTGCAGGGCGGGCAAGGACATCATCGGCAATGTTACATACATATATATATATATATATATATATATATATATATACACACACAACCACAGGAACATTCATGGAGTAGGGAGTGTATTATTCCTTTGTATGTAAATTCATCAATGAAAAGAAACTGCCGTTTTCCTTAATCGCCCGTCTGCAAGGTACTGACAAAAGTAGCAAGGTAGCATCTGTAAGGTAGCAAAAAATGTCCCAAAAAAAGTAGCTGTTAAGAGTTTTTTTTTTATCATTCAGCCTCCATGGAGTCTGACATATCCCAGATAGCCTCTCAATCTGAATAAACTGCCTTGTGAAAGGAAAAGTGATTTGTGTTTAAGACATTGGTAGGGATGGTTGTAATACTGGTGGAAGATTTCTCGCTGTTATATGTCTTACTTATTTTTATGGTAAGGAAGTGTATTCAATCTAGGCTAGGCAAATCTTTAGGCTACATTTTATTCATCTTATTAAGAGGGCTCCATAGTGTTCTCATATTAGTGGCTTGTTAGATACAACAATGCATTACTTTTAGACATGTATAGTTCACGATGCCATGCATTCTATATCTAAATCCATAAAACATTCAGAGACATGGCAGAGGAGTTTCCTGGGGCAGACAAGGATAAGCACATTAATTATGTAGGGACCAAGGGAATGATGGTCTCCAGTGGCTACCGCAGACTGAAGGATACCCAATAGTCTTTTATACTAGATCCGTATGTCTTTTTATTTATTTGTTTATTTACTTGATTTATAAGTATATATACACAGACAGTTGGACTAAGCCTTAGTGAAAAATGGCCTGGACACCACTGGACTGGACGTGAATGCATGAAGTCCTTAGTACCACCAGTCAAATCACCAAGGACTGTGCTAAGGCCAGGTTTGGCCACGTGGCCTTCACAGAACACTAGACATTAAATCTTAAAGGTGTATTGAACACTTTGATGCTTTCTCCTGCAAAAGTCAAAACTTCAAGGTTGCCACTACCTCAGGCAGACGCAGCCAGATAAGCTCACCTGAGAGATTGATTCCATACATGCCTCTGGTGTAACTTGTACATAAATTATGCATTAACCATTAGATCTGATCTCACTCGACTGGATGAGTAGGACAGCAGTCAACGATAGAGATTGGAAGATACAGGGACAAACAGGAAAACATAGTTGAGGTGAGCCAAAAAAATAACACAAAGCAGTAAATGAGTGAGAGTAAAAAAGGAAAGCTGTTCGGTTCCAGTTGGAAGTGCAATTAGAAATGGTTCAGTACAAAAATCAATGCAGTTTCAAATCTTGGCGTCATACCACACACAGCTGCAGCGCTTGACCTGCCAAAAATGACTAACTAAATTCCAGGGAGATATCTTCAATAAGAGTCCAACCAATAGCGCTAATTGAACAGAAAGACGAGATCAAATAAGACTTTAAATGAGCATCACAGAAACTCTAAATGCAAATTGTTTGACATTTTGTTGAATTGGGGGGACTAATTCTTCCCAAGGCACCCATGCATTCTCTCCAGCTGGCCATAAACTGGTGTTATCGCCTCTCTTTTGGACTACAAAGAGAACACTTCTGGTGACTCTTTAAAAAAAAATCTCCTCGTTGACTGTTGCAGCCAACTTGTGCATGTCAACACAGAGGGATATTGGAACCAGGGACAACCACTGGTACAGCCATGAAGTGGGGAATCTGTGCCAGTAAATCCATTTCTTACCCCTTGGTGTTTGACATGAAAAGGAATGCCCGTTTTCCATAATTATCCATACCCACGGTACTGGCTGAGGTACTAAGATACTAAGGTGTCACAAGACCAAACAAAGAGATAATTGAGAGAGAGAGCTTTTTATGAAAACCCCATACTAAACTAGGACAATGTAGTATTTTATATATATATTATATATAACTGAAAGGAATAACACCAAAATTGTCCACAAACACAGCTCCTTTCTCTACTCAAGCCCTTCATAGGTAATCTCGGTCAGGTGATGCAAACTGTGTTGGATGCATTGACTTTCAAGCGAACTCTGTTGCATTTGCTCTCAGCGGATATACTTTATCCAAGTCCCAGATTTACGAAGGAAACCTGTTGAAGGGTTTGTATCTAAGTTCGGTGTTTATGTTCCCTTCGACAGTGGAGTTCTTTCAGAGGCAATTAGAACTAAATTATTATTATTCCCTACTATATACACTGTATGGACAAGTATTGGGCCACACCTCTTAATCATTGAATTCAGGTATTTCCTTCAGCCATGCAGTCTGCCTTTGCAAACACTTGTGAAAGAATGGGTCGTTCTAAAGAGCTCACTGAATTCGAGCGTGGTACTGTAATAGGATGCCACCATTGCAACGAGTCAGTTTGTGAAATTTCTTATCCTCCTAGATATTCCACGATCAACTGAAAGTTGTATTATTGCAAAGTGGAAGCGTTTAGGAACCACAGCAACTCAGCCACGAAGGTGCAGACCACGTAAAGTTACAGAGCGGGGTCGCTGAGTGCTGAGGCGCATAGTGCGTAAAAGTCGCTAACGCTCTGCTGACTCAATAACTGTTCCGAACCTCCTCTGGCATTAACATCAGCACAAAAACTGTGTGCCAGGAGCTTCATGGCATGGGTTTCCATGGTCGAGCAGCTGTAAGCAAGCCTTACGTTACCAAGCACAATGCCAAGCGTCGGAAGGAGTGGTGTAAAGCACGCCGCCACTGGACTCTGGAGCAGTGGAAACGTGTTCTGTGGAGTTACGAATCACGCTTCTCCATCTGGCAGTCTGATGGACGAGTCTGGGTTTGACCTCACAAATGCTCTTCCAACAGACACTCCAAAATCTTGTAGAAAGCCTTCCCAGAAGAGTGGAAGCTGTTATAGCTGCAAAGGGGGGACCAACTCGATATTATGCCTATGGATTTAGAATGGGATGTCATAAAAGCTCCTGTAGGTGTCCCAATACTTTTGTCCATTTAGTGTGTGAGTGTGAGTGTGTGTGTGTGTATATATATATGTAGGATATAAATATAACTTTTTAATTGTATGTCAATTTGACAAGAAGATTATTCATTGTATTGTCCTGGCTGAGTAATATTAAGAGATTACATAATAAACATGGAGAAAACAAATTATGAAAGAGATTGTTAAAATAGCTACCCTGTGGTGACCAGAAAACAACCCCTAAACAACCAGTCTATCATTATTTATTCATTACAATGAGTCATTAGCAGAGGGTAAATTAAAGTGAAACCATTTAATAACAAAGACAACGCTAATCAAACTCGCAACAGATGCACGTAGTTAATACACTGCGAGTTCGCGTGCAGGTGCATTTCGGCCGACTTAAACATAAGCGTAATACTCGGAATTTAATAACGAAGGTATCTTTAAGTTCTTACTGGCGTTTTTGTGGAGGTCGAAAGGGGTAAAGGGGAGTATTAATTACCAACGACAGTGGCTTCCTTTGTTATTTAAACAATGTGACTGGGTAATCTTGTTACATATTAAGAAGTCATTTAATTCACTGTTCACTCGCTGCTAATCCGTTATCCATTTTATCCCGCGGCAGTATAAACACTTGTGGCTCGCTTGAAGGACTAGTACCCATTAATATTTAAACAACCAATGAAAATAAATATCTATGCTTTTTTATGTTTCTTCGGTTTAAAATAATGAGACTTCTCGCATCTCACTCTGTCCCTCACGTCGCAGCAACAAATCAGCAATGTGCTGTGAGTTCGTGACGATTTGCTGACGCTGCCTCGACCACACCACTGAGAGAAAACGAAAAAGGGAGGAAAACCTATAGACCGGTCTTTCTACTCAAGGTGAAGCCTAATCCTGCGGCACCGCGATCAAAATTCGACAGACATAAGGAGAAATAGCCTACACGTAAGGTTGAGAAAATGGAGGTTCCGCGTACGGGACATAGCATTAGTAGCCCGGCAAGCCCGTGCGAGGACATGATCAAGAATCTGAGCTTGGAGGCGATTCAGCTATGTGACAGAGAAGGTAAGGTCGGCGGCCACTCCGGCATTGTAACGTCAGGCATTAATTCATTTTTACCAATATTATCTCTGTGGTTAATGGTCAGCGATGTAGTTGTCGGGTTTAATCTGTCTGAAAAGCCGTCCAAGGGATGAAATGTATACCCAAGAAAATTATTTTTCACCATTTGGATACATAAATAAATTGATTTACCGTATTTGTCGGGGTTATGGAAATTCTTGACGTTTTCTCTGGGTTAATTTTGTTCAGATTTTGGGTATTCTTAAACTGCTGGCAATACAGACTGGGTGAATTACTTAAGGCGGTTTCTTTTAAAATCGTATTTTACTACCACACTTGAACTGGTTTCACACTTGACGGTGTTAAAAGCACATTATTTATTGAAGTTACGATTTATTGAAAAAGAAAAAAAAAATGTCTTGTTGGAAATAGCCTTTTCGTAAAGGCGCGTGTGCGCAGGTTGCACCGCGTTCAGTACCATGGACACAGACCGAAGCCTGGGGGTGCTCACGGGCAGTGCTTTGTTGAAAGGGCTTGCTAAATCGAATACATTTTAGCAGATGGGCGTATATGATTTGGTATTTTTCCATTGTCTTTAAACAAAAATAAGATAAATGTTATTAAGGAATTCCGCTGGACACTCGTTTAAAACAACGACTTGCCCCCAGTTGAAATGACAGATTCATTAACGATTTAACGCGAACATGCTTCCTAAAAAAACGCAGCATTTGCTGATTCAGCTTGTTAGCAGGGATGAGCCACATTCAGAAAGTTGCATTCAACTTAATTTCCGAATTCCAAGATTAAAATTAAACAACAATTAATATGTTCACTGTTAATACTACAGCGTATTTTAATGTCAAAGCGTTGTCATTGAACAACCAGGAAACAAACAAAAAACAATTTCAAAGAAGGCTGCCATCATAGCACGTATGCATGTACACATAGGCATAGACAACGTCGATATTTAGAAATTACCACTTTTAATGGAACCATTCTTTAGCTACCTCTTACAGTCGGTAAAGGATTAATTCAACGTTGCTTGATAATGCCTCTGAACGGGGTTGAATGTTAGTTAGTTCCGGTTTTTATTTTAACTTGCGCACAAGCCACGGTTGGCAACAATCCAAAAGTTTATGGTATAAAAGTGACAGAAATCAGCTCAGTGAAGATCAAAGCTATCATTGGCACAATTTCCCCAAGATACACGCAGATACATAATATTCTGGGTGAATTTATCCTCAATGTTTGGCAGGAATATGTTCAGATGGTTGCATCTGCATCCTTGGTGAAGATTTATTTTCTCCCCCAAACTCAGCTCCGTGCTCGCGGTGCGATTTTATTCCACTCATCGGTAGTTTCAGGTCTTATGTCAGCACTCACACAGCCATGGATGATGTGCTTTGCTTTGCTGGCCAGGACAAGTCGCGCACTGCGTATGGTCGTGGGTACAGAACAGCTCTCTCCAGGCAACCTTCCTTCCCGTCTCAAACCTCCATGCCCTTCAGGCACCCTGCCCAAGTAGTCTACATTGCGCCAGTTATACTATTGGAACAAACGCAGAAATGCTATGTTGTGGCATCGGGTTTAGAAACCTGGTTTCTTGGGTCAATATAATTTTCACTGCGTCACCAGAAGAAGATCATGTATAGGTTTTAGATTAAAAATGGCTTTGCCTTGGCACTGACCTCATGAGATAAATTGTTTGTTTGTTTTAATGCCAGACCTGCCAGATAACAACGCTGACCTCGCTGCTCTATAGGTGCACTTGTAATAAATCCCCCCTCGAGCCGGACTGCGTCTGCCGCATGACGCGTTTCGCTGGAGTTCTCAAGGGCAGGTGCTTTGTCTGGAAGTTGGACAGAATTGAACTTAAGTGCCCCGTTTGTATGCCTTCCCGCAACTCACTGAGGGAACAGGAAGTTTCTTCAGTCCGAAATTAGGGAAGGAAGGAATGAATGCGAGAGGCAGGTGGTCCCTTCAGCGCTCAGCACTGGTGAAACTTTTCCCAGTGTCCACAAAGAAACTGAAAACTGGGAGGCTGTCTTGTTGCCACGTCATTCCGTTGGAATAGAACCTTTTTTTTTTAAGGTTTTAGTTAATTAACTTTATCTGCCAGTGCTGCGTTGCTGTCCGTAATTGTTGATGCCATGGGAGATATTCTGCTTCCAGCACTCTGTGTTTCCCTAAGGCCCGCCTCTGTCTGTGTGCCACGGTGGTCTTCGCAAGTGGAAAAACACCTTGTGACTGTTGAAAGCCACGCCCATCGAGCTTATGATTTAAACAGCATTCAACCGTATTATGCACTTTTTAAATAAAGTATGGATGGGTGATGCTAAAAGAGGGGTCCTTCCAGTGTCTGAGATGTAGCCTAGCAATGCTGAGAGAATCTATTCAAGGTTAGCTTGCGTGCTCAAATGATTTAAATATGAACTGAAAGTACAGAATTTTTTTTAAATACCCACAGTAATGTCAAATCTGGCAGAACATTAGTCTTTCATTCAACTTTTTGTCGGCTGCTTTGACATCTTGACATCTCAGTCGTCCTTGATATTTCAAAGCTGAACGTTTCCGCAGCATCTACAGACACATGATATGGCACTACTGTTCTGTTTCGACATCGGGACGCATGTAGACCAGCTCAGCACAGACAGCAGGAGTCAGGAAAGTTACAGTGGGCCTGCTATTCTGCCCGTTGAGATTCAAAGCCCACCCCTCCACACACACACACACACACACACACACACACACACACACACACACACACACAGGCCCAGCAGTGCTGAGATTGTGTCTGTGTCAGGGGTACGGGGTGCCATCTGCCAGGACTGCTTCATGGAAACTCCAATAGCCAACAAAACAAACCATTTAGCACAGATCATCAATTCACGACTCAGATCACCTGCGTCTGGAAAGCCAGACGAGAAAGCAAAAACAGAAAATGTTTGCCATTACTCCCCCCAGAAATATATTTCACTCACCTTCTTCTCAGCAGATATCCAGTGTTTGCAATTACACTTAGCCGGGTTGTCCGTGTTAATTACACTGCTGTCTTTCCAGGCCTGATTGACGCCTGTGTCCCAAAACAAGCACTCCCCTGTGGGCTGACTGGGCTTATCTCTTCCATGGACGCTCAGACAAAGAGTGTCTCTATTTGCATGCTATCTGAATAAATCAACATCCACTTAAAAAAAAAAAAGAAAATCAACAAATATACATGTTTTCAAGCCCGAACAGAGGTAGCCTAACACAGACTTGTGTTTATGTGTAGTTAATAAGATGTATTGTAGTTGTATATGTGTTCTCTCAGTCTTAACTTTGATATATCTGATAGCACTGTATTATTATTATATGGATTGATTTGCCTCCCTTTTAGCATCTAAATACAAAGGTTTCAATAGCTGAAATCTGTTATTTTGAGAAGGGATTGATTCTTAATCATTTCTTATTTCAGGTCCAGTAGAATCTGTGCTCTGTACCTTATGTCTTCAAATCAGAAAAATACATCATGTTGAGCAGGGCAGTGTTTCTCCTGTGAGATGTTGGTATTGGCTGCATCATTTCACACTCAGTATGTGTCTCACACAAGCTGCCTAGTCAAACAAAGCAGTGCATTTGCTTCCTGGCTTTTTGCTGCGTGCGGTACGTCTTTGATTCAATGCCCAAAACAGCCTCTTTCCAAGCTGTTTCACAAATTACATTAATCACAGGGCATACGCACTGTATAACTTTTATTTTGCATCAAATGCTGACTGACGTTGGCAGCAGTCTGGTTTGATGCTTGTTGTGATAAAGGACTAGCCACAGGTTTTTTTTTTTTTTTTTTTTGCAGGATAGTGCATTAGCTACCTATTATTATGTGTTCTGATGGTTTTTTCCCCACCAAAATGGCTCGTTCTATAGGTCAGTGACTTTTCATGGCAGACTTTGGCTGGCTTGGCCCAGGAAAGAGATTCAAATGTATTGTCCTGTGACGCACTTGAAAACAATAAAACAACTTGATTTTGTTTTTTGTTTTTTTTTAAATAAATGGATGCCCTGTGCCTGTGATTGTGATGTGGTCGGCAATCTGCTGCTGAAATAATCTGTACTTTTTTCTCCACGGAGAAAACTGAAAATGATTTAATACAGTTTTATAACAAGTCTTCAAGTAATCAAGTGTCAATTCCATGGACCAAGGGCGACATGCAGCAGCTGGATATGTTTATTACAAATTTTTGCAAATGCCTGGAATTCTCTTCAGCTTTCTTGTAGAATTCAGTGCAGTGATTCAGTTAATATCTGGGCAAACATTTTCACATTGTAATCAGCGTGTTGGGGGACAGTGTTCTCGGAACCACAATGCGGGTGGCATGACTGAACTGGGCTCTGAGCTGGTGACAGCTGGCCGCCCATAAAGCAGTTCTGAGAGGGCAACTCAGTCCATTCAAACGGCTGTGCTGTCGAACAAGAGTTCTCCATAAAGAGCCCTGTGTAAGACGGACACAAGCCCGGCGTTTCGCTGCACGGTTTAGTTCAACAGGCGTACATGTGCACGGTGCATGGCTTCGGAATGTCACCCCCTGACTGGGTAGCCGGCCATGCGGCGTGGGATTGTCCCGCATGAGTCCAGGCCTCAGGCTGCGATGGCTGTGTCCCGCACGCAGGCCTTGAGCATTTCCGCCGCCTCGCACAATGCGTTCCAGCAGGAACCCGGCGCCGCCCCGCTTTTCTCTCTCTGCTTTCCTCTCCGCGCAGCACAGAAACTGCATTATGGAGTCCTTCTCCAGAGCTTCACGTCGTCTCTGACTGAGAGAATCCGGGCGTCCATGTCCTGTATGCTGTATATCATTAGGAGAGAAGGGAAAAGATAAACAGCAATGTTTATTATAGAAATGAGCTCATCGCGTCACGTTGCGTCCTCCTGCACAACCCTCTGAGGCGCGAGCTCGGCGACACAGTCAGGGATGACATTTTGGTGTCCTGCACAATGCACATGAACGCCTCTTGAATGAACACGGGTTTTAATGTTTTTATTAGGCCTGCCTATTTGAAATGTGTTTAAGCAGAGTTTCTGTAAATAGCTGTTGCAAACTCCTTATACAGAATGTCTGGGCTGGGTGGTGCAAGGGTGTAGGTCGTTTAACACTGAGAATATGTGTGTGTTTTACGGGTCTGTATTGAATAATCACTCCCCCTTATATATTGCATAATTTAATACAGACATGGAGACAGTAATTAAGGAAATAAATGTACTCATTAATTGTTTATGAAATCTTTATGAACTACATTTAAAGTTAACTAAACCTCTAAATAAACCATCATTGGGGCATCCCTTGTTAATTACCTTGTTTCGTTTCACAATGAAACGGTGAATCCTTCCTTGAGGTAAATTAGCTAGGATTTAGCATTGAACGGGAACATTTCCAAAGGCATAATTCACAGGCCAAAAGCTTCCCATTGCATTGCAATTACATATAAATCAGCTGTTCCCAGTTCTAGTTACACATTACTAAATCCCACATCATGGATCTTTTTCCAAATTTAGCACCGGCTTCATGAATCTGTGTATATTTCTGCAGCCCTAATGTTACTCTACCCATCATTGTCAGAACTGCTTCTGGGTCTGGTAACATTACTAGTAGGCAATGGCAGTTCAAACATAAAACTTTCATTGAGTGAATAGAAGCAATACATATATATATATTTTTTATTTTTTTATTTTTTAAAACAGCAGTCCACCATTGGGTTGTATTGGAAGAGGCACTAAAAAATTTACACCAAGAAAAGTTGGTAAAAACATTTATCATTCAGGGCTTTTCCCAAGAGAGACCACGTCTTAAATGTGAAGAATAAAATGTCAAAAACCTGGCCAACCGGGATTATCTCTGAAACTGCGCTGAAGTTACACAGTAAATCAGCTATTTTAATTTTGATGGGTTTTTCCACTTGGGATTCCTAAAGCACTGTAAAAATTGTAATCACTCTCTCGGTCGTTTGAAGGATTCATTAAGAGAGTTTTACTTAATTAAAGCCGTTTGAGATCATGTGAAATTGATCTCCGTACAATAGTATCTTTATGTTCAGTAGACTTCAAGGACAGCCGATGTTTAAATTCTTGTCCCGTTGTATTTTATTTATTTATTTATTTCTAATTAGAATCTCTGATTATCCTAATGTGTTTTGGCTTGTTGCTATGAATCCTGCCACCACACACAGGGAGGGTAAAAAAAGAATGATTAGTCCCCTCTAATCTAACCGCCTTCAAGCCAACCATCACTTTACACTCCACAGGCCACACCACTTGTTAGAGAGGTTCACCGCTGATTGGAGGAGAGGCACATCCCTCTCAAAGGCAGGGAGCCGGCAGGAGATGCTGGTTAGGGACGGGCAGACAGAGGCCCTGCCGATTTTCAACCGAATTAAAATTTCCAAATGAGATGAGCTGGATTCACACCTGCAAAATCCTGCTGATAGGGCTGAGAGAATGCCTTTACAGGAGGCCTCGGTTTTGCATCTAACACACTTTAGATTGTTAATGCACTAAGGCATGTCCTCGGTAGCACTGTTCTTCTAAAGATTACATTGTTATTTTGCTCTGGCGCCCTAACTGCAAAACATTTTGGACATTGCACGTGTAAACTCGGATGCTGACTGGAGCAATTTCGGGTGTAAAGCTCGGCTCAGGGGGAACAGCTCTCGTTCCCTTCCTGGAATTTTCAACCAATTTACCGTTACGTCATTCTGGCGCGCTGGGGTCGTGGTGGGGGAGTTATCAGACACAGGGAGTTGGTTATGCCCTTTATGTTTCAGATCTGTATGATAGAAGGTAAACGCCTCAAAACAAACCAATAGCAAATATTCAGAATTTAAAACACGGAACCACAGATGAATGCAAACCTAAGCACTCTTTTTAAGTACAGAGTTTTCAGTATTTAAAATGAAATAAACACACTTTCAGTCACCCACAAAGAAAACAAAAAAGCTTACTTTCTCACTTCTTAAACAGTCTTAACAGACGGCATCTGAGTCTGATTTTGTCAAGGGAACCACGTTCTGGTGTGTTAATCTGGCCTGGTTTAGGCCTCATCTTTACAGGCCTCCTGTCACTCTGGCTCTGCCTGGGGCTTGCTTGTCTTATAGGCTGTGTGAAACTTAGTCTTATACATTAGCTGGCTCCTGCACTTAAATTAACTTAATATAATTTCAGATGACCAATATACCAATTACTAATTTATTTATAATTCTAGTCACAGTTGGGCGTAGTGGTTCTCTATGGGGGCATCAATCAGAACTGAATTCAATGTTATTTGTCTAATTTATATTAATAAAGCATTACAATTTTGTTAGCAATTTTATACCCACCACCATTAAATTAATTTTAAATACCTACATCTACATTTTTTTACAAGTATTGTTTTTAATATCATTCATTTGGTGTGTGAAAAATTAACATTAAAGAAGTTAAATGTGAAAAAGTAAAAAATCAGTGGCAGGCTTTCGCGCTTTCCACGGCGACAGCAATCTTTTGTACACGTGATTAGCGCCGTTGCGCATTAGCATTATATTTTAATGCTAATGCTGCTCTCTAATGAATGGAACAAGGCGCGTATTTTGCTCCTTGTCAATGGGTGAGGGAAATTTCATTTAGGGCATTCATTTGGCTTGTGTTCTTTTTTAAAAATGGAATCCTTGTCGTGCTCACGGACGTCAGTGTCGTAGAAGCGTGTTGGATGTAGATGAGCTTTGTCTGTGCCCCGAGGCAACCTATTACTTTGAGGCCGCTTGGCTTGCAAAGTAACGTATCCCTTGCACAGATTAATGTCACCCTCATGATCATGTCAAATCGGAATTTGGGAATTAGTGTTTCGGTGGCTGTATTTTTATGGGTGCTTAATCTTTAAACTCTAATGTTGAAAAAAAAATTAAACACTAAAGCTGATTTCCTGTTTAATGAACGCGTTTTAAATGTTCCTTTTCAGATTACGCAAGTTACGTAATGGGTGTGGTGAAAAAATAAAGTATCGTCGTTTGATAAAATTTCTTAAATTATCACAGAAGGTCAACTGTCCTTAATCCTCAAGCACCCTTTACAATTATGAAGGTTTGACTGCCTTTGAGAATGATTTAATTTTGAATTACTTGGAATAAATACATTTTGGCTTGATGAACACTTCCATTGCTTTCTGGCTCTATGATGCAAGGAAATGAAATTTCTTATGGAAATTTTCACCGGAAGTACCAAATATGTAGAAACCACTATAAGAAATGTATTGTTATACCCTGTTTTTCAGTACTACATTGAATTCCACAGGTCATTGGAAAGTTATTGAGATTTTATTTTAAATGTGACAAATGTTGCCTGTTGGTCTGTAATGACAGATTTGCAGGAAAAAAATATTTCTTTGCCTGTTGGGAGTTAGATTTAGTATTTGGCCAACAAACAGATAATCTCTCTGCAAAGCATGTTTCACCCCCTTTGTAAATTGTGACTGAACCCGGACCAGAAAGACTGTAGGCAGCGTTGGCTGGTGACATAATCTTAGCTCGCCCTGTGAGCTTGTGCGGGGCTTGTAAAACCAATGCTAAGCCCCAGTAAACCAATAGAACGCAGTTGCAGTACAATGCTACAGTACGGCAGAGTTTTCCTCCTCTGACACTTCACAATGCGTCAATAACACAGGACGCCTGGTTAAACAAGCCCCGCTTGCTACGTTCACACACATCCCTGGATTCAGCTCGAACTCCATGAAAAACGGGATTTCTCGGGCCGGTGAGTGGACAGCTTCCTGCTCTCTAATTTTGTAATCTTCCACAGCGTAAGCCTCCTGCGACATCACTTGTCTTGTATCTGAAGCAAAGACAGGCCGGAGGGAGAGATGAGTGTGAAGAGGCGTGAAATGGCCACTGTGTGTGCACGTGTGTGTGCGCGTGTGTGTGTGTGTGTGTGGGGGGGTGTTTTAGAATTAACAGTAATGATGTATGATTAGTCAGTGAGTTCTCAGCCCTACAGGAAGGCGGCCATGGTCCGAGGCCAGTGAGAGCGCGTGTGTGTGTGTGTGTGAATAACGAGAGTCCTTTTCATTCTCTCTCTCCAGTGGCAGCAGCCTGACTTTCTCTCTCTGATGGGAATAGTTGGGTGTATGTGGTAGCATTAGTCAGTATCTGACATCTTAAGGAAGGTATTCATGGTCCTCGAAATTGCCTGGGTAGCGCCGTATTCTGTTTTTTCTCCCGTGTTTATTTCCTGGATTGCAGAGGTGGGTTGTAAAAAAAAGAATAAGAAAAATGCCAACATTCCGAGCCTACACTTTATTCAGGTTTTTTAACCAGAGTGGTTGTGAAGTATTATAATATGACTAATCTTTGTTAAGCTTTGAAAAAACTTTTGTTTTAAACCTTAAAATAACTCTTCATGAAGGAGGGCTTTGAAAGGTTTGTGGTTTAAAGTAGATTTTTACTATTTTAGTTTACTTTTAGTTTTTCTATATAAAAACTCACATAACAGTCATCAGTAAACGCACATTTTTTCGATATACTCCATATCCCAGATCCGTGCACCTCCACAAAGAAACGTAAGAAAGCGTCAGGCCTGTCGTGAATTTGACATGTAAATTAAAATGATTAAATGTACTACCTGTCACAAGTAGATTTTCACCGGTAGGTTATTTATTTCTTGAAGCTATCTGTGGAGCGTTGGTTCTCTGCAGATGGAGGTATTATTTTTTTTTACAGACTGCATCCTGATCGTGTTTTATCTACATGCTGTATATGTTGCTAAACGGTAGCGGTGTCACTCAAATCTTTAGCTTTATGTTGTTTTAATGACTGATGCCTTGATTTTAATTTTTTGTCATGACCGGTAGTACTCATCTTCGCCGGTGAGCTGCTCCTAGCTTCCAAGTCAGTGGATTCACGGAACCCGTTGGACCGCGACCAACCGGGGGTGTGTCTGTACTCCCGGTCGGCTGCTAGACTTGAATTGAATTCCTCAATTGATTCATTTGAAGGAGCGTAAATATACCCAAATATAAACAAAAATAAACTCTTCCATCGCTGCAATTAGCTGTTGGTGGCTACAGGCTGTTATGGTTAAGATGACTCCACGTCAGACATAAGTTCTGGTTTCTCTTTATGCGGGATGCATGCAGCTGTTATGGTTAAGATGACTCCACGTCAGACATAAGTTCTGGTTTCTCTTTATGCGAGATGCATGCAGCTGTTATGGTTAAGATGACTCCACGTCAGACATACGTTCTGGTTTCTCTTTATGCGGGATGCATGCAGCTGTTATGTGGCTTGGTCTCAGTGGTGTACTGAAATGGTGCTACAGTGTAACTGCAGCACAACCCCGAGGGAAGCTGAACCGTAATGCAGTTAAAACATGTGAAGATCGTGCAGCTGTGCTGTGATGACCGGAGAGGAGGCGTTTGGGTTGTGGACGTGTGCGGGGCTTGGAGTCCCGCATGGCGATTCGGACATCTTAAGCTTGAAGTAGAAAGGTGGAGAGGGAGCGGGGTTGGAGGGCACGAGCAGCTATCTGTGGGCTGTTTACGCTGGTTGTGAAACGCAAACTGCGCTGGTGTTGTCTAAAATGTCCCCCTCTCAGTCCCAGTCAATGCGTATGAGATGGATGCGGGCGCAGTACTTTTACAGTTCTGATGCTTGTTAAAAAAGCGCACCTTTTACAAACCTTTTAAAGTTATCCGCGTCATTGTCGTTTTTTGTTTTACAGGCCATGGTATTGCGCACGGATTAATGAAAGTAATCTCATGCATGCATGTATGTGTGTGTGCGCGTATGTCTGTGTGTGGGTGTGTCCCCATGTGTGTTGTGTATGACTGTGTGTGTGTGTGTATGTATGTGTGTGTGTGTGTGTGGGTGGGTGCGGTTGGAGAGGGTGTGTGTGTGTGCGTATGTTTCTGTTTGTGTGTGTGTGTGTGTGTGTGTGTGTGTGTATGTGCAAGTGCGTCTGTGTGTGAATGTGCGTCTGTGTATGTGTATGTGTGTATATGCGAGTGCGTGTGTGTGTGTGTGTGTGTGTGTGTGTGTGTGTGTGTGTGTGTGTGTGTGTGTGTGTGTGTGTGTGTGTGTGTGTGCCCCCATTCATCAGGTCCATTCCCTCCTCTTTAAGCATCTCTGCTGGGTGATTGCATGAGTGCAGTTCAGTTTATCTAGGATTAAGGATTACATAAAAACAAATAGAATTTTCATTAAGGAGAATACATTTGTACTCGACATATGAACCCACTGTTCCGAATTCCATGTAGTCTGCAGGATATTTATAGGATACTTTAGAAAAAAATAATGTCATTATATAAGTTTATTTAAAGTCATGTTTTTCTACTTATTAAGCTGGTGCAAAAACAGTGAACCTGTTTTATTTAAGTAAGCCATTGCTGTGTACTCCGCACACCCACTCCCCAGCTTCTGCCAAAACCGAAGCAAATCAACGTTCAGGCTTCAGCACTCCGTACGTTTCGCAGCTCTTATATAAATGGATAGGCTTACTGGAATTTGTATAGGGGCAGAGGAATGGTGTAGCCTCCCCCCCGTGGTAAAAGCAAATTGACACGTATACGTCACCCGTTTTGGGAATGATCTTTTAAAGGTGTTCAGCACTGTGGCGTTTACTTTCCCAAAGGAGCGGTTAGGATGTC
This sequence comes from Hiodon alosoides, assembly GCA_025775065.1. Lineage (NCBI taxonomy): Eukaryota > Metazoa > Chordata > Actinopteri > Hiodontiformes > Hiodontidae > Hiodon > Hiodon alosoides. Next base: position 18,327 of record JAOYSI010020694.1, on the reverse strand, counting down.
TCTGGAGCCCTGGCGGCACTTAAAAGCTTCTGCAGGGCAAAGTGCGTGGAGATGGCAATTCTTCTACTCGGCCGTCTAAGTGACAGGGCTCTCCCGATTGTCTCATCAACCTGAATAACGCCAACGTCAGTTACTGAGGCAGGCTATTCCGTTTGTTGGAAGTCTTCTGCCCTAATTAAATTTACATTCCCACAAATCCACAGGCACATGTGGTTCACCTGTGTCCAATTGCAGACATTACTGACCTTAAGTGCTTTAAAACGATATTCACAGTTGTTTAAAATAAGTTGAATGTATTTTTACATACATTAATACATAATTAATATTTAAAAAACCTTATGTATAAGCAATTGAGATAGATATTAGATAATATAAAATAATAAACAAATAAAATCTCTAAATGAATACATACAATGAAAAGTGAAGAATCAGTGGCCAACTCCAAAATAGTGGAGTACAGAAAAGTGTCTCGCAACACACAACTCGTCTGTCCTGGTTACTGATAGGCTATTTCAGCGGACCACCACACCGGGTTCCACTCCCACGAATCCCGATTCCTTTTGCATCTGGTGTCTGGATGAGGTCCGGATCTGAACGTTGTTGCTGACCAGGTGCATTCCTTTATGGCTACAATGTATCCTTCCAGCAGGATAACGTGCTGGTGTAATGTTTCCAACATCCTGTAGAATCCATGTCCTAATTCAGGAGGGTCTAACCTGGTACTAGAAGGGTGTACCTAACAAACCGACCACTGAGTCTATTTTAAAATGAAGCGAATAGATTTCTGTTTCAAAGCTGAACGCGGCACTGAATTCTGTCTTTCGGCCTTGTGGAGGAGTAGAAACGCGCTCCTCCTTGTGGAGGAGTAGAAACAGGGTGGCAGTTGTCATTGCTTCTCTGCAGATGTCTGTTTACCGCACCGCAAGATTATTTCCATGTCCTAACATCCACATCCTCGGAAATATTATTTACCATGACTTCCTTTGAGGGTGTGATGTAAACATTATGTCACAATGTTTGGCTGAAACCAAGATGGATCGCTGCACAACCAGATCAATATATATTAATCTCCCATTTCCAAATAAAAATTCCAGCCTGTGTCACTTCATCTGATCTTTACAGAATACAACAATCTAAAGGCCACTAATGACAGTCCTTCACACCAAAAGTGTGCAGATTAAGAAATGGTGCTTATTCCTAAATATTCCACTGCCATGACATTCTTTATATGCTTGGGTTATGCATGTAATACCGAGGTTACCAGAAAGTTTTCTAGTTTTCTAGGTTTTTTTAAACAAAGTGCCAGCCTTATAAACTTGCTTATATCTATAAATGCTTTACAGGAAAGTCATATATACTTTTGCCAGGCTATATTGCACACACAAAACCAAATTTAAAGATCAGATGGTACATCAGCCTGATATTAACGGAAGCAATTCAGTTTTTGGCTACAGCGACTAGCTGAAGGCTTGGAGGGTGGTGCTGGATTTGAAAAATGTGATGCCTTACAAGAGCTAGTATTAAAAACCACCTGGCATTCCATCACTAGATGCTCGTTGCTGTAATCCCTGTCGCTATTTACGTAATTGTTTCACTATTCCTGTTTGTGTAATTCCATTTATTTCTAACAAAATGAATATTTAATTAGAAGGGAATGATAAAATGAAAATATATCTCGACTCTGTAAAGTGATTGGTCATGTGCAATTTCGTTGGGCAAGAAAATGTCATTAACACTTGTATCACCATGGAAACGGTTCATTCTACCTTTTCCAAGACTACGCAGAGGACGGAACACGGCCTTGAAAGAAAGCGGTTTATGCCCATTCAGTGGTGACTGCAGCGTGGGATGAGTGTTAAGTAGAGTGAGGGTGTAAGATATTGTTTCTCTGTGGGTTTGAAACCGCTGCTGTACTTTAAGGGTTGTGACAACGTAGAATTACAGTGCCTGTGCCACGTAATTACTGAGATGTGCACGTCTTTTCCTGGAAAGCACCTTTGTGCGGTGTCTCAGGGGTTAGAGTAGTTCTTTCCCTATGCCAGGGTCCTGGGTTTAAATCTGGTTTGCGTCACTGTCTTAACCCCATTCAAGTCAAGTATTGGAGTGTGCCCCTAATGGTGCCCCATCTGCTGAGATGACTCTGCTCCCTCACAATGTAAAGAGTGAATAAATTGCCTACTGTAGCAACTCCCAGAACCCAAACAACAAGACGATCCTGGAAGTACTGAAAATAATACTTAATTAGGTCTCCGTCGTGGATATGTGTTGTTGTTGTTTCACTCAGTGGATCTTCGAACCCACGTATGAAGAGCTACCAGGCTAGATGATGAGAATGTACTTGGCACTTGTCTGGACACAAAACTGTAAACCTTTTCTTGCAGTTTTCCTTTGAGCTCTTTGTAAATAAGTTAAAAAGTGATATATAGTTCAGACTCTCGTTGTTTGACCTCTATAGCCTTAGGGGTATAAAGCTGGGATTCTGCAGCAGGCTCGTGAGATTAAGACACAGGTGCAAAGCTTTAACATTCTGTAGGCCCTTTCTTTGGAGGAACTCACAGCCTGAGATCATCTGTATGTTTGATTGTATATATATATTTTTAATTTAACTGAAGAACTGAATTAAACCAAATACATTATTTTGAATAAAAACTATCCGTTCCACATTTGTAATTGTGAGGTGTTCTTTTTATTAGTTCACTTGAAATCGATAGATTCTTAACTGTTTTACGTTCTGTGTTTGAGTTCTTTGCCTTTCACAGAAGAAATAACCAATAAAAGAACCGTGCGTACTAATTCAATGTCTAGAATATGTGATGTTGGGAATCGTTTTTTTCTTTCTTTTTTTAATTGCTGCATTTAGATATAGATCATTCAAGTGGATATTTCAGACAGCTTTAATTATATTTTGCTTTGTAATTAACACATTGTGATATTCACCCTAACAAATTGTAATCAGGGTGACCAGAATAGCGAGTTGGGGTTTTATTCTTAATCACCTTCGCTAAAGGTACACAGTGCTTTAAAAAAATGCTGCTTACTTTATGGGTAGTAATCTGTTTTTTTTTAGACTGTAAACCAACTATCCCCTTAGATCTTTATTATGTTGTCTTTTCTTATATGATTCCAGTGCCTGTGATTGACTGGGCAAAAGAGCAGCTGCTGTCGAATTCCAGTCCTGGCAGGCTGAAGGGGCTGTTTTACGCCGTACGCTTTACTTGTGAAACACCCAGTGAGATTATTTATAATCCAAATTATGATTTCAGTTAAACAATTAACGAGGAGGTGGAAATCATGCACTGCAGGCCATGAGGTTAATTACTAATAGAATAAATCAGGGCTAGCCTTTGATAGTCACTTAATAAGGTAATAATAATGGTTTCTGCTTTTTTTGGTTTTAGCTATGTTCCACACGTTTTCGCTGGTTAAAATCTCAGATTATAACAGCGTACTGATAGAAATGAGTACAACCCTGAAAAATACTGTATATTACTTGTGTGACAGCTTCGTAAACTGGCGCCTCAAAATAAATTTTGACTATTACACATTAACTCCACAAAGGGAAGCATTGGAAATGCCTGACCCAATTACCAGAGTGACGCAATTAGTAGTAGCGTGCAGGTTTTAGATGGACCTAGCATGGGTCATTGCTTCCTCCATTGTTGATTAAGTTCTCCCTTATGAGACCGTTGCAAATTCCTTCGTTTGGTTTCCGCTAGCGAAGTACACTGGCCTACATTGTTCATGTGCCGGGGGATGATTGTCGTCTCTGAGTTTATACTACTCTGGGGCACGGTAATTAGTAGGTGTAAGGTTCAGGTTATGACATAAGGCATTGCCTGTATAAGTTAAGGCATTGTAGCTGGGAGAAATTAAATGCCGTAGAATACCTCTTGCCTTGGATTCAAGATCACTTGGCATTCCACCACTAGATGCCCATTGCTGAAATCCCTATTACTGTTCACGTAATTGTTTCTGTATCATGTTAACGTAATTGCATTTAAATTAGGTAATCGTTCTAACAAAACTCAGTGACTCATTACTTATTGAGAAACTTTGAAATCAAAGGAAATATTTTGTTTATCTGATTGGGTCTTGAGTATTGTTTTACGGTACGGTATTATCCAGTTTCTGGCTTAAGAATGTATTTAAAAATTCTTATTCAGATTATATTTCTATTCAGATAACATGCAGACTCCATTTTTAATCTTGGACAAAGGTTTACAACTTTCCCCTCCCCCCATGTAAAACATGTTATGTTTTACTTTTTATTTACTAAGCTAATGCTCTTATCCAGAGCGACGTAAAAAAATATTGCAACCAGTAAGACTATAAAGGGTCAAAGAAGCGTAAACGGCTTGATAGCTGATTTAGTCTAGTTCCATTGTAGTAAACTAAAACATGTAATGGTCTGATGATAATGCTTCATCATTTTACCTGCTGTATACAGAGAATAGACTGAACTAACCAGTCAATGTATGAAAGGGAAATTTTGAGGGGGGAAAAAAACAGGATGTGAGACCTTGTTGCCATTGGCAACCACTGTCATTACATTGTTCGAAAAAGACTGTTTTCCATTATTATAAAAAAAAAATTAAAAAATACACGGAACCAAAATGAACGGGTTTTTTTTTTTTTTAACCAGTAATCTAACATGATTTTCACATAATGGTTCTGCACAGGAACATTACTAATTTTATGATGATATGATGTCCAGATGTAGGGAAAAAGAGTAAAAGACAACTCATCAGACCACATTACTGTCTTCCACACTGCTCAGAAGTCCAGCTTTGTGCCTATTATGTCAGAGTGCCCGCCGCTGCGCAGTGGCCTTGGGTACAAGTGGTTTTTTTCTGAAAGAACACATTTCAGAGTAGTTCAGTGTAAACGCTGTATACTACTGCACAGTAGTTGTATAACACATTCGTGTTATCAGTGTGTATATCACACTGATAGTGTATATGTGTATATATCATCATGTGTATAGATGAGTGTATATCATCATTCCACAACTAGACCTTTGTGTCCATGAATGTCGTAGAAGGTATGCAGTTGGGAGGCTGAGGCACATTGTTTCGGGAAATGTATGTTGAAACAATAGAGGGATTTCAAACAGACATCAGCTGCCTACGACAATGTCCCCTCATTGGCTGCCCATATATAATCACAGATGCCTGGGAACCGCCACCCAATCAGTCTAAATTATGAAGCTTTTCACTGTTGTGTAACGTTACGCAATGTTCGAGTGATGAAAAAACCAAAACACTCACTAGATCGGGGTCACTTAAAGATCAAAGTTTATAACGGCTTACAGGTCTCCGGATGAGTCCTTACGCACTTTAGCTGCTCCGTAACAATCCGTAGGGGAACGCTATGTTTTTGAGTTGCAGGCTAGCCTTGTAGCCACGGGTAGCGTTTGCAATTGACCTTGTTGAAAAGTCTTTCCTTGAGAGCAGAGATTGGATGGCCCCACTTAACAAGATTACATTTTTAGTGGAAAGAAAGCCTTAAAAACTGGTTAGCAATTAAATCTACCACTACAACACAATTCTCAAAAAAGGTGCAGAACCCTAGTGGAGCAATCCTGCCTAGTACAAATCAGAATCTGATTGGAGGATTTTACTGTCACTCTGTCAAAACGGTTTCATTAGAAGACCCTTCAGGAACGCCACAGAAGGGGTAGAGATGTAATCGGTTAGATTGTCATTGAACATTTTCAGACAGAATTCACTCAGTTAAAGTAATATTGGTGTAACAATATTATAATCAATATTTTGTATCCGTAATGTGAATATAGAAATAACTCTTATGCGTGTAATATGATTATTGTTCCTTTGGTGTTTGTTTTTTGAGAAGCCACCCATTCTCAGACGGCTTAGAGTGTGTAGGATGCACACCACTGGCTTTAAGTGTAAATTTGTAATTTAACCAGTCACACACTTTGTAGTTGCATGCCTAGACAGTGAAGCTTTGCATTCAGTTTGAGTTAATGTGTTGTATTTAAACTCTGCCACACTCACTGTTTTGGCGCTTCCAAACTGAGGTCAAGTTGGGTCAATTGCAATGAACCCTGGTATTAGGATAATCCTAGGATCATCCCAAATTAATGAATGAATTAATTGTTGAGCTACGTTGACCACATGCGGGTTTAAAATGGCAGTACAACGATAGTATTGAGGGCACAACAATGGTTGCAGTTAATTGTCAACTGGAAGAAATAAACCAATATAATTTATTCGTTCTAATTTCGGAAAAAATTTGATTCCACAATCACTTTAAATCTGACTCTTGGCGAAGCTAAAAGTCTAAGTTTTATTCACTTGTCAAAAGAGGTAACCGCGTCTTGACAAGTGAACTGTTGGGTTCAGTCTCCCCAAACACAAAAAGTTTGCGCCAGATATTTAAATACTTGAATTCGCGTTGTGGTTCTTGATAGGCTTCAGTCATTTTCGGCACGTAACTACATATGGGCCGTTCACTTTTCTGATGCTGTCGTTTTTACTCTCAGTAGCGTTTTACCTAAAGAGGTTTGCCTTTAAGGTCCCCATAGGTTTACATGGAAAAGTGAACAAATCCAGCGAATGGAATATGTGAATAACTCAGTAGTGAACAGCTCAATTATTGATATAGAAATCTGGTCTGTTGTACATGTGCATGGGATTATTTGCATCTCTGGTCTCCACATACAGGGAAAACAGTCAAAACTCCCGTGTTTGGGTTAAGGATTTGGCTCTCTGTGCTCTTGTTAAATAAATACATGTGAACTTTATTAGTAAATAAAAAGTACGATTTCCTACGGGGGGGGGGGGGCGCGGCGGCGGCGCGGGCGGGGGGGGGGGGGGGGGGGGGGGGGGGGGGGGGGGGGGGGGGGGGGGGGGGGGGGT